>BQNB010003939.1:54614-111199 GCA_026074375.1 Tanacetum coccineum | reverse complement strand
TTTCATAGCTAATGAAGTTTAAACTCAATGGAGTGCATATGAGTTTTACGTGCCTAGATATAATTTTGTGTTGTCTTTCGTGATTCTCGCTAGATAGACAACATATTCTTTATTTTTTATTATTACGTTGAACATGCTCGTGTTAATTTAATTCTAATCATACATGTTTAAATGAATTATCTGTTTAGTACTTAATGTGTGTTTTAATTGATTAAGGTTAACTAGTTCTTTTTGTTTTATATATTTATTTCAGTCGTGATGACTCAATCAAAGGAAAGACGGCGTGCGATAAAGATGATCTACGAATACACTTGTTTTTTAGAAGGCGTGCATATATGTTCTCGAACGGCGTGCATATATGTTCTCGAACGGCGTGCATATATGTTCTTGAATGGCGTGCATATATGTTTTTAGAAGACGTGCACATATGTTGTAATGAATTTGATAATATTTTTGTTTTTTAATAGTATTTCTATTAAATTTTAAAAATTTGTATGTGATATTTATGCTCTTGATTTGTAATAAATTTAGAGGTTACATGTATATGTTTATATTTTTTGTTACAAGATTTCAAAGATTAAAGAATTTACACTAGAAACATATGTGCAATTATCATTTTAAGAAAACAAGTCCGATGTCTAAACAATTATATGCAAAAAAACATATGTAAATTTACAATTTAAAAAAAACACTTATGCACCTTATTTTTTGAAAACCTGTATACTAGAAAAATATAAAAAATTTAAAAAATAAAAAAAATAAAAAAAATTAATTCCGAAAATCATGGCATCAAAAAAACGTTTTTTAATTTAAAAAGTTCAAAAAAAAGTGAATATGTGTTTTGACTATTATACCCTTTTGATTAAATAAAAGTATTTTAATAATACTAAATTCTTATTGGTCTAAAGTGGTTCTGTACAAAAAAGTGGTTCTGCAAAGAACGGTCCCTAAAATATCTATATATATATATATATAATATATATATATATTATATATATATATATATATAAATATATATATATATATATATAGGTGTAATAAACCATGGCTTACATGCATGTAATTCATGGTTGACAATTTATGGCAAGATAAATAAGCTACACATATATATATAAAATCTAAAACGCAAATATTTACCAAATAAGAGAATTAGAAAACATGTAAAATATATTCTTATATATTATTTCTTTATTTATGTGACCAATTAAAGCAAGATTATTTCTCTAAATAGTTTCCTAAAATAATTTTCACATAAAAAGGCAACAAATAATACATATGGGGCAACATATTTTCCATATATTTACGTTTTTATGTAATTACTACGCTATATGAGATGGCTCGTGATTCCACTGTTGGAATTGGTAAATCATCAACCATAATATTACACTAATATTCTACGAGCTACGCAGCGGATATAGATAGCACAAATAATTAACCATAAAAAACATAAACATAAATAAATGATAGCAACCATGCTAGTGACGAAACGCAAGTGTCTTCGTGTACACACACGTGTGTCTAATCGTGCTTAACCAAAACCACTATAAGTTACTAAAAGAAATAACCTTCACGTGTATTCACACTACACGTCAAACGATATCACCCGAATGCTAGTTCTTGACCAACGAGCAATAGAACACAAGAATATTGAGAACGAAAAACCCTAAGGGTTTGTTTGGTTCGTTCGACCAGAAGGGAGGGAAGAGAGAAGAATAAATTATTAATTATGACCTCTAGGGTCCTCCTTATATAGTAGATGATTTTAGGGTTTACATAAAATACATAACTTGGAGAAAAAGATAGCTCAAAACCCAATCCAACCCCCCTTTGGGCTTATGGCCGGTCGAAGTCAACAAAAACACCCATTGGTGTTGACTTTTTGACTTTTCTAATATTTATGGCTAATTACATTTAATTACCTAATTAAAAAGCCTTTATAGTTAATTATTCATAACGAACTAATTAACGATCGTCAGTGTTCTTTCGTTAAATCATATATTAATATAAATAATAAATATACAAATATATTATTATAAACATTAATAGAATGATATCTAAGTGTAAACGTGTGTGACCCCCGTAGGCTCACGTATTTCCAGCTATATAAATATCCATATGACATGAGCACAAACCAACATGATGCATACTACTAGTCTACAAAACACTACTAATGGTAGCAAACCAAAAACCTAGGAGCAACAATCAAACATCTAGGAGTTTGCCTGTATCTACGAGTAGTTGTGTAACATCAAATGGCGTGCCACTAGTAGATCACTTTAGGAATTCTAGTTCATTTTCAGACTCCAAACACTTTGTTTGCTCGACTTGTCAGAAATGTGTCTTTAATGCAAATCATGAGGGCTACAGGAACACCATTGAGCTCCCCGTAGGGAACAATGTGGTACCTCTTCGATCCGACACCATTCGGTTGGTGCAAAACGTATGCTCATTTCACGGACTTTGGTCCGAGGATCCAAACCAACACCTCAAGGATTTCTTAAAACTTATGGACACACTTGACCTTGACGGTGAAAACAGGGAAAGAACGCGCCTGCGTTTATTTCAATTTTCCCTTCGCGATCAAGTTAGCAACTGGTTTGAACGTCTTCCACCAGGATCCATCACCACATAGGAGGATCTTACTACTCGTTTCCTTGCTCAATTATTTCTATCGGGAAGGACTGCAAAACTCCGCAATGATATCCTGACGTTCCAACAACATCATGGAGAATCTCTATTTGAAGCATGGACACGTTTCAAGGACTTACTACAAAAAGTCCCTCATCAAGGCATCGATCTTTGGCACCAAGTCCAAATCTTTTATGACCATGTCACTCCCGTCACAAGACGAACCATTGACCAATTGGCCGATGGCAAGCTTCGTGACAGAAACGCCGAAGAATCATAGGCATAATTAGAGGACCTCGCCCTCTTTGACAACAAAAGTTGGAACGACCCAAGGGATTTCGCTAAGCCGGTCAAGGCAATCTCTTTGCTCAAGATGTCCCGAGTACATCCGACCGCAGCCTCATCCAGCTCAAAAATCAAGTCCAACGCTTGATGGAAGCTCATCTTGCTCTGATGCAATCTACTTAAGTGAACAAAATCACTACCTCATGTGAGATCTGCAGTGGTCCCCACGACACTCAGTATTGCATGGAAGATCCTAAACAAGCCTTTGTTGAATATGCATCCTCGCGTACCGACAAAGCGGAGGTAAGTGGTACACTTTTAAGCTAGAGCAAAATAATTTTGGTGACACCTAGAATCTGTCATGGAAAAGTCACATAAACCTTAGGTGGAGACAACCCCAAAATTCCCAAAATATTTTTTCAAACCCACCTAACTGGTTTCAACCCAACGGTTCGATCCCGAACTGTTCTTTCAACAACAATCCTCAAAACTTTAACAACTAATCAAATCTAGAAGGACTGGTGTCCAACTTCATGGCATCTCAAGACGCTAGATTGTCCAAGTTTGAAGCCGATTTCAAACAACAACAGAGCGAGATGACCAACAAAATCGACACAGTATTGAAGGCCATCACCCATTGATTAGCGGGAGCACTACCTAGCGACACGGTTAAGAACCCGAAACTAAGTACCTATCTAGTTTTGTCTGCTCGTTCTTACCCAATAATTGATCTCTAATGCTCATCACACCTCTCCACTTCAATTAATGCTATCAAAACATGTTCCAAGGAGGCAAACATTTCCCAAACAAGCCAGCTGCAACCCGGGATGGGGAGTGAAACACAACAACCAGAAGAACCCAAACCAACTCTTGAAGATGAATTCTAGGACTTGCATCTTAACCTACCAGTTCTTAAAGTCCTAGCACACGCTCCAATCTATAACGCAATGTTGGATAATTACGTGGAGAGTTTAGAACTGGGCAAAAACGGGTCAGCATTCGTCCAAGGAGAAGTATCTGCAAAGATAAAGGACCCCAAGCTATTCACTCTACCCTGTAGATTAGGGGGCTCAAAGCCTTTCGACACCTTGGCTGATTTAGGATCGTGTGTTAAAATAATCCCACTATACCTCTTCAAGAAGCTTAACATCAAACTATTGGAAGAAACTGACCATATCTTCGGATTGGCTGACGAAACCAAATCTTACCCCATTGGGATTGTTAAAGATGTAGAAGTCCGCATAGGAAAACTAAAACTGTTAACCGATTTCTACGTAATCGATATAAAGAAAGATCCCAAAACCCCTTTACTAGTAGGAAGAGGATTCCTAGCAACCGCCAATGTAGTAATAGACTGTAGAAAAGCCAAAATAGCGGTAAGAGAAGGGATCACTAGTTCGGTATTCGGAGTAAAAGGAGTCGATTTAGGTGAAGAGGAAGCACCCTATTGGACCACGCTTGGAAAAAGGGAATCGTACAAACCACGACCTAGCTCAGATGGAATAGGTGCACAAACCCCTTATTATGCTAGGAGGGACTTGTTAGATTGTCATTTACCCGGAGAATGGGAAATTGCTAGAGATGCTAAAACTAATCCCTTCAAGGACGTCCTGATGTTTAGGCGAACGGTAGAATTCCTAGGGGCCTTACCAATAAACCTTAAGAGAAACATGTGGGAGTCGAAAGACTTAATCAAGAATCCGATCAATTGGGACAAACCACCCAAAGATGGAGATGGGGCATGGCATGCCAAAATTAGGATAATTGACCCGGATGGAGAAGAGTTTACCAAAACCCTACAATCGATCTCCACCACTAGAAAGCTCTCCGAAAGAGAAAGTCCAAGTGAGATCATCAACTTGGACTAATTTTATAACACTTGACAAGTGACTTCGAGTCTAGCTACAAGACTCATAAATAAAAAAAAGTGCTTCTTGAGAGGCAACCTAATGGTTATTTTTCTCGCATATTAGGAGTGTCGTGTGTTTTAATTCTTTTCATGTATTCTTTTATGTTTGAATCACTTTGTAATCATGCTTTGTTTGTTTATAACTTCGTCTTATTTGCAATCAAAGGTATTTTGCAACAAAATAAGTGTAAGGGAAATATCCGGTTTTCAGAACCAATTCAAACATTTAAAATAAACTGTTTAGATTAATTCGCGTCAGTTTCGAGTCATATGATTGTAATGATTAATTCCAAGATTTTATGCAATGCTTTCTTCAAAATTTAACTAATAAAATTACGTGCAGGAAATTTCTCATTAAAAACGAAGAAGAATTTTTTACAGTGCCTGGAGACGGCGTCGGGATTAACACCCGACGGCGTCGCGTCTCTAGCAATGTAAAAATTCAATTTTTTCAAGTATTTCTGAAAAATAGAATGTGCAATATTTAAAATTTCTAATTTAGTTGTAAACCTGCAGAAAACCTATGATTATATCATCGCCTTTATCCTATCTTTACTGCTTTCATAGAGTCAAAACCCTAAACTCTCATTGTATTTATGTCTATCCACCCGATTTTATGCTTGGTGTAGTTGTCTTTGTCTTTGATTACAGGTTATATTTGATGAGAATAAGCTTGGAAGTTCTTAGAAAGTTTCATTAGACGATTCTTGGAGGACGATTTAACCAATATCGCATGTTTCTTCTCCATTATTGAGCAAACAGGAGAGTAATAGTTTCTTTCACTTGTTTTCTTATCCATTTATTCGTTTTTACGGGTACTTCTATAAAACATTGAGGACAATGTTCAACTTAAGCGTAAGGGGGAAAATAAGCCTTAGAAACTATTCCTTCATTTGCCATTTGCTTGTTCCTTAAAATGATGGGTAATATATCAAACCATAGCATAAAAAGGTAATTTTGACCAAAATTTAATTTTTATATGACACATATCGACAAAAACCGAGTATTAATAGCATCTCATGGATAGGAATGTGTATGACTAGCACAAAAACCCTTAAAATCCCACCCCAAAAATGTAAGGTTCGCCTTTAGATCTTTAGGAATTCGGGTATCCATTATTGATACCCAAGATAATTTGTACCTTTAACTTTCTCGAGTTAATGTTCGAATGCGGTCATATGTGTCTATTCTGTCATTACGGATGTGTACGTATGGTCTTTGTCGGCTTTTCTAGAGCATTGGTATCTATATTAAATTATATGAGTGAACCGGTAGTATATTAAATTCTAGAACTTGTTTTTGTGATGCATCCTGAGACCACATAGTAAGTATTATGATTTGCTAGATAAGAGGCACTAGGATTAACCCATGTTTTAAACCTGTAACTGTTATTATGGTCACATTGATCATATAACTATCCCACACCCTTGCCATGTACTTATTTTTAGTGCAGGATACCTTTAGTACAACCTTCTGAGCCTATCCTTTTTCGCGGTTCTCGTAATTTTCTGGTTAAACCGGACTATTAATGAAGAGCATTGTCACCCATAAACCAATTGTTACACCCAAATCTCCTTAGACTACCTTGTATGTACTCACCTTTAGTACATTATTGTTTTAACCCGAGTTAATTATCGAGTACACGGTTGCTAAGTCCTTATCCTTGTAAATACTGTTTTGGGGCAATTGGGATTCATGGTAGTATTCATCTTATGAAGAATTAGGGAAGAAGTAAATTACTACCCCCAATAGAGCTCAATAAACTCCATGTTATTTTGATCCATCTCAAATCTGGTCATTAGTTAGATTGTAAATAATCAAGTATGTAAAATTTCAAGTGTAGAGGTGTATCTATAAACCCCCATGATGTATTATATATTTAAGCAATGGCAGGGCAAAAGTGTACAAAAAAATGTATATAAAAAAATAGAGTGAAAAAAATATACGGGCTGCCATTTGCTTATGTTAATATTAGAGTCAAGAAAAGAAAAAGAAAGAGATTGATGTAGAGTTTGTATATTTTGTCCGAGTCTTTGGCTTAGCAACCAAACCAGCGCGTATTCGTATAAATAATTAGCTAAACTTTTCACCCCAAATTCACCCAAAAGTCACCCCAAATGTATCTCATCCATTATTGTTTCCGTTAATGTTATCTTACACCTACACCCCACAACCCTTTGAAAAGACCTCTTAGATAGTAATGAATAATGCTTGCGCCTAGCGGTGGAGGTTTGATCCCTTACCAAGCCTATGGTAATTTATATGCTATGACAGGTAATGAGTATTGATTTTCCGTTTTCTCATTATGTTATAATTTATTATACAACCGAGAGAAAGAGAGAATCCCAAACACTTATGTGAGGTGCTAGTACATACTTTTCGTGCTTTTAATTATGAGTACAGAATCTGAATACGTTGCCATATTCGGATGTTGTGCTCAAATTCTTTGGATGAGATCACAACTGACAGACTATGGCCTTGTATTCAACAAAATTTCTCTGTACTGCGATAACAAAAGTGCTATTGCTTTATGCTGTAACAACGTCCAACACTCAAGATCCAAGCATATTGACATCATATACCATTTCATCAAGGAGCAAGTGGAAAATGGTGTGGTTGAGCTCTACTTCGTCAGAACAGAATATCAGCTGGCAGACATTTTTACCAAGGCTTTAGGACGAGAAAGACTTGAATTTCTTATCAACAAGCTTGAAATGAGAAGTAAGTCTCTTGAAACGCTGAAAAGTCTGGCAAAAGAAGCAGAAGAGTAATGGTGGAATCTCTTCTTGTATCCTATGTATATACAGAAAATCAGAAAAACACAAAAATATTTTTCAATTTTATAAAAGTTTTACAAAAAGATAATACAAAATATAAAACCAGAAAAGAGAATAGAAAAATATAAAATCAGAAAATATCAAAAATATGTTTTCATGACATGTCTTCTGGAATCGATAATATTTACAGCCTTAGAAATTAATAATGACACGGAGCTGTAAATAAAGTTTGAACAGAAGTTCTTAATGTTCTCAAAACATGTCATTGGCTTGCAGTTATTTCAGACCGCAACCCGGTCTTAATCTTAAAGACAAGTATTTCGTCAAAAATAAAACTTAACCTCTCAACGAGAATTAACTTTCTCGTGCATGATCTATGATGAGGTGTCATTTTATATACTTTTTCGGGGTCATTTAACCTCATAAATCATGCAAATATGCCCAGATTATATGCTTAATCATTTGTTTTCAGGTTTTTAGCACTTGGATTACTTTTGGAGGAAATACACACGACTTGGGCTCATTTGGAGAAGAAACAGACAATATTACGGACCTATACCAAATCTCTTGAAGATTTATGCATATAGTGCGTGGAGACGGCGTCACAGGCATAAAGCGACGCCGTCGTGATGTATCTAGTGACGACGTCAGGAATTTCGCGACGGCGTCAGGACGTGGCCGACTTAAAGAGGATCTAGAATCATCTACGTGTCGACGACGTCAGGATTTCTAAGCGACGCCGTCGCATCAATATCTCTATAAATATAAAACCGTTTTTAGGGTTTTAAGGGGGTAACTTTGTATAAACCTAGGGAGACGAACTCTAGTCATTCTAACAACTTTATAGGTCGTTTTTAGGGCCTCAAAACCCTATTGTACTACCTTGAAACCATGTTTTAATCAAGTAAGGTTATTTATCATTAATCATTCAATATGTCTATGTGTTGTTTGATTGATTTATCTTCTTGCTTTCTTTATAACATGCGAGGCTAAACCCTCCTTTGTATTTATCTATGATTGCATGAAACTTAGGTTGTAGATCCTTTTGATGTTGCTTCTTGTTGATAAATGTGCACGTTAGGCATTAGAAAACCAGCTTTTGTCTGTATCACTATTGACATGTCTAGGGAAACGCGAGTGTGTAGATAGGATACCATCGGTAACACTCTTCATACTACCTTACCCATTATATGGTTGATCCCTCTTAAGATATTTCACATGCATTTAATATACTATTATGAGCCTTTTAATAGTCTTCATACTACCTTACTTGTGCGTTGCCTTAATGGAATTTTAAATAGACGGCGGGTTCATGTAATCCGTTCATGACCTAGGAAATACTTACACAGATCATCACAAGTGTGACAAATCAATAGATCTAGGAGAAGCAATCTGAGGAGTATTGCATGATTAGGTAAATACAATTGTTTATCATAAAGTTATCACCAGTAGCATATATTATAATTAGTTTAATTATTAGTTAATCAAACCAACCTCTCAAACCATTGCTTTACCTACTTTCATAAAATATAAAAACATAAAAATAATCTTCTCTCAACCCCTAGAATTCTATTAGAATGTGATCAAGCCTTCCCAACCTAGAGAACGATAACAACCCCTGAGTCTTGCATATACTACACTGCAACGATTAGGTACACTACTTAGGGAGTTGTATAACTTCTTGCTGAAGTCTTTTACGACTACCACATCAATCTACTTTATGATCATGTAAGGCTTGTGTATACTTTGCTATAAAACCCGAGATTTTCTATAAAATAATTGTACTTGTCAGTGCATTTATTTTTCAAAATAAGAGAAATCTTATTTTTGTTGGTGTTGTATTTTAAAACAAATCAGTCATATCAATTTCTCATCAGAAAAATATTTTAAAAGAAAATTCTATCACTCAAACAATGACTACAACTCTTTAAATAGAAAACGAGTCATTATTTGTGGGGGAGAAAAGTGCTTATGAATATATCTTTTAAAATGACTCTTCAAATAAAACAAAGAATAAACGAATAAAGTTTTTAATAATGACGGATCACAGTTTAAAGGGGAGTTAATTTATTAACTACAAGGCTTTAGATGTCATTAGTTTCAAACTTTAGGGGCTTATTTGCAATTAGTAACTTAATGGCTTAGGCTTAAAACTACAGACGACCAATATTGCCATCACCCCCTTAGTTTTAAAAGGCTAATGATTGTTTGGAAATAATTACGTAGTTTTAGAATCCTTGAAGTTGATGATATGTTATTGAGAATTATAGATTTGATGAGACAAAAGAAACAAGTAATGAAGCAAAAGGATCAAAATCGTCATTAAAGAATTCTACAAGATGTAGGAGAATATTAAGATTCTGGAAGATCTCCTTAAGAAGATAGAAGATAACAGAAGATCAAGTTAAATGTTTAAAAGATTTAATTGTCTAATGTTTATCCCTTTGTAAACCTAAATATCTCTAGTATATAAAGAGATATCAGGTCATAAGTTTAGAAGCACACAGAAAAGAAAACACGTGTGTGTGTATCTCAAGATGTAGACGTCTAGTTTGTGTGGTGTAGCCTCAAGATCAAGGTAACTTGATCCCTGTTACAGGTGGTAACACGATCGATACTGATCATATAGATTTGAGGCTTGGTGGAAACGTATGGTAATAAAACCTTGTTTAAATAACATTGATGTTCTTTATTTAATTCCACTATGCATATTGTTATCACTGTTATTGTTAATCCTAGATATAATTTCTAAACAAACTGAGCTTAAACGATCTAAGGAGTTCTATCAGACTCCACAATTGGTATCAGAGCCTCATGGCTCGTGATATCTGGGATCAACAAGGGTTTTCAAGTTTCTAATTTTGGGTAAAAATAATTTTATGTTTATGTTCTTTTTTGGTATCTAATTCGGTGGAGTTAGGGTTTTTCAGCGAAACCCTAAATCGATAAATCAGTAACTTTGAAGATGGTGTCGAAGGTTCTTATTGGTTGAAAGCAAAGATTAGACATCAAGACATACATGTTTGAAATCAAGTTTTCTGTTTTTAGTTTTTGGAAAAAGGTGAAGTGTGACAATATTAGGGTTTATGTCAAACCCTAATTAATTAAAACCAGAAAGTGTGGTCTTTAATCTTCTTGATAAGGGTTTCGTCATATGTGTTGCTGCTGCTTGTTTGATCGTATGATGCTGTTTGGATTCGAGTTCATACTGCCAAGTACATTAGTACTGCTCGTTGTGTGTTAGTACTGCTAATAGCAGTTATAACTGCTTGGTTTAAAAGAGATTCATTGTTATGCCATTAAAGAAATTCTAACTATTAACAAGAATGACCCTGGAGATGAACAAATGGTGATTAATTCTCTGATCAACATGTATGCTAAGTGCAAGGCAGGTGATATTGCTCGTAAATGTTTTGATTCTGTTGTCCCATCAGATAGAAATATAGTGACTTGGACAGCCATGATCGATGGGTATTCTCAGCACGCTTTAAGAATCGATAGACAAATTCATGCTTATGTACTCCGCAACAGATATGAAAAATCTGACGTGTTGATAATTATCTCATTGACATGTATGTTAAATCTAGTGATGTTGATGCGGCCCGTCTTGTATTTAATAAAATAAACTAAAGAAATGTCGTCTCCTGGACGTCTCTATTGACGAGGTACGGGATGCACGATCGGGGTGCAGAGGCTCTAGAGGTTTTTAACAGGATGAGAAAGGCAGGTCTCCCAAGTGACAATTTAGTGACACTAAAAAGTGTCACAAAAAGAATGGGACGAAGGAGAATGCAAATTAGTGACACATTAGTGATAGATTAGTGACACTAAAAAGTGTCACAAAAAGAATGGGAGGAAGGAGAATGAAGTTTAGTGACGGATTAGCGACAGTTTTGTGACAGATAAAGCGTTGCTAAAAGCTATGGGAGGAAGGAGTAATATTAACAGTGGTAATTACTTAGTACTGCTTCCTTTAAAAGCTACTACTGCTAGCCTTATGGTTTATACTGCTTGGTAAATTTCAATACTACCAATAATACGTTAGTACTGCCAAGACAATATTAGTACTGTCAGTTTTTGAAAATTAAAACTGTTTGTATTGTCCAATATTGAGAAACACGTGGTAGCGTTCTCGGACAGATTTGAAGATTTTGAACAGTTTTAAGTTTCTACTGCTAGAGTACTTTAAGCAGTTACTACTGTTTGTTTAAAAGTAGTTTCTACTGCTCGGAGTTAAAAAGATGCTACTGCTAGCTGTTTGTGATTTTTGATTTAAATGTTCTTAAACGTTTAATGGCTCATTTTTGGATTTATTAGATTAATTGGTTACGGAGATGATTGTTTATGACTTATTTGACGATGAAGTAGAATTACTTGGGTACGTGTTTTTATCATATCTTAAAAGGCTAGTCACTTTTAAAGATAACTTATCCGTACTTAATGGATGTTGATGAAGACTTGACAAATCTAGCAAAAGTGTGTGATTTACAAACTTATGGTGCTCAATGCTCACATTTGCTATCACTTTAAGGAGTTACGTTGTTGTGCTCAATGTCTCATAGATGATGAGGATTTTGTCAAGAGGTTACGATCTACTTATACTTTGGTCTTGGTATGAGTTTAACGTCACATGGATAGTACAAGATATAAGACACAAGTTTGGGTTGTTCTACTTCAACATCAAGTTGGTTATACTTAGTTTTCTTCATCAGTAATCATTACATAGAGCCTACAGAATTGAAGATTCAAGAGATGGTTAACATATGGGTTTCAGGGGAAGCTTATTGACAAAATGTTTAACCATCGAGATATGTTCATGCACCACTTGAGATGAAAGGTTTCATTACTACCGCTAGTTGTTTATTACTACTGCTAGTTTAAGTTTCTACTGTCTTAAATTCATTATTCTTATTATGCGTCATGGAGGGTAATTTGAGACGTTGGAAGGCTAGATTAGTAGTGTAGTATATGATTTGTAGTTGTAAAGATTCAAGTTGCTTATCTTCACAAGACCCTTATTAGATTATGACAAAAAGGGGAAGAAGATTACAGAGATATGATTTGCAGCTTATTATGTGTGGTGATATGAGCAGGTTACAAAGGAAATCTGAATTAAGGGGAAGTTTGTTTCATTTAGGGAGATCCGTGATCTCAACTTCAGGGGAAGCTTTGATTAAAGGCTTTACGATGAAGTTCGTACAAGAACATGTTTGTTTTGTCATCATCAAATAGGGGAAGATTGTTGGGATTTCTAGATTTGATGATACAAAAGAAACAAGTAATGAAACATTAGGACTTAAATGCAAAGCTGGAGTTCTTCAAAAGATGGAAGATTTTGAAGATTCTAAAAGATCTCCTTATTCAAATAGAAGATAATATTAAAAGTTTGAAGATATTATTTGTTCTTATCCTTTGTAAGTCTTGGACTCCTTATGTTATAAAAGGAGATTCCAGGCATGTAGTTTAGGTGTGCACAGAAAATGTAGTCGACTAAAGATGTGTGTGTGTCTAGGCGTATGGTCCATAGTAGACGCTTAGTAGTTTAGCCTCAAGGATCTTATGATTCCTGTTACTATTCATTGATGTAACCGTATTATTCTGATCAAATAATATTGGGGCTTGGAGTGTATGTTTGGTAAAACCTTGTTTGTTTTATGTTATTTATTATTCACGTGTTTTAGTTGTATAAGTATTCGTATTATACCATAACTAGTCCGACACCATAAGTGTTTATTAAAATTACTTTCGTTCATAAAATACCCTTAGGTTTTCTACCTTTACCAAATCAGTCCCTATGTTCAAGAAAAATAGATTATTTACATTTTAAACCCTTAAGATTCCATATTTACACTTTAGCCCTTCAACTTTAGAAAGGTTATAATTTTGGTCCTTATACCTTCAAAGAGTCCTTTAGATGTTTGGTTGTCTACTCTTTGATAGGTCACAATACTATAAAATTAATATCAGGAATTATGACAATGAAACTCATAAGGTGCCAAAAGAACAACAAATACTCTCAAACCATCTTAAAGTTTTTTAAAAAACCATCACAAATCCAACAGTTACACAATTAAACTTAAAAAAAACCCTTTTGAGAAGTGATTTACCATGTATTTAAACTTTTTTCATATTGGTTTTGTTTATACTATCTACTCGTACATATGTCTCTCTCTCTCAAATCTTCTTCCATAGCAAAGACACAGCAGATAAACCATAACCATCAAGCCATGCGAGTTTAGATTTAATTGAACAAGTTGTCTAAGGTTGTTGTAGAAGGACTCCTCACTACTTTCTCCAATAGGTAATATTATTAATAGTCTGATCAAAACGAGGGTGTTAGGTTTGATATTTAGGGGTTTTGTTTCTGCTTTGAGATTCAGTAGTAGTTTACCCAGGGCCAAGAATTATATGTCTTTGTTTAATATCAAGTAAAAGAATTAAACTTTTATTGTCATCTCAATCACATCACAATGATCAGACTGTGCTTAAAAAGATCAGTTTTTGATATACCTAAAAGGTCAAAACACATGAATATGCTAAATTTGTCAAAGCATCTTTTTAATTTTAAAAAAAATTAGACATGATAATATGCAATATAATATATTGTATGCCAGTGATGATGGTGGTCATTTTTTATAATGTTATGTATGCAACTGATGTATTTTTTTTTATTACCTGTAAGTTATTTTTGGTTAACATTGAAGGACGTAGTGTATAGCGTTAGTTATGCGGTAAAACCTGGAAAACATTTTGTTAAAATGTGAACGTAAAGTCTCACGTCATAAAGTGTAAGGATTAAATGAGCCTGAAAATTGGTTAAAAAGGAAAAACATGTTCATTCCCTTTCAATTGGTGTGGTTGTGTGCTTTCAACAATCTCAAGTAAGCGGGAAAATCTCAAGTTACAAAAGTAAGAAGTATGAGTTTCATATTCTTTGCAATTTGAGAGTTCTTTCCATAACTTGAAAAATGTAAATGTTGCTTTTAGGTTGTCTATCATGCACCTTGAAGATCAGCCCCTTAAGTTTTTGACAATAATACATCATTCTAATGTGACCCGATGCCTTGGTGCAATTGGTGGAGATGTTTGGTATCTTGGAGTTTCGCAAACAGCGTCTGGTAGGGGATCTAAATGTGGAAGATAAAAGTGAAAATATTACGTAATCACGCCGTGGTCACTTCTTTGTCCTGCCAGCTGTTGATGGTGTTCAGGTCTTTAAGATCAGTGGTCCTAAATTTATGAAGCTGGACATGAGGGACTTGGCATGCTGGACCATTGTTTGAGTCACACGCAATGGATTTCTATAATCTTGAACTCAGCAACACTAATCTAAGTTCTTCCACTGAATGTTTGACTTCTATTGTTTTGTGGGATGTTATTTACTTAATACCGTTTTCATTGGATTTAGTATATTTGTTATCCGTTAAACTTAAAAAGCGGGAAGGTATTGACCAATAAACTATAGTTCTATTTATCGTACAATGGTCTTATGTATTTTATTTTTTATTTGTGGCAATTTAACATGATTATAAACCTGCGACATGCTTAATGCATGGTCTGCAATCTACATAGTTCATATTGAATAACTAAATTAATTATATGTTATTCATGACGAGCATATACATTTTATTGCCTCTTCAGTAGCTGACCACAATATATTATATTGCATAACACTATATCCAAACACTCTTTTATTGTTTTACAACCTTACACACATCCTCAAAACCATACTCTGCATACCTTTTAAACATAATTGTGCAAGTTCTTTTATGTGAGGTATAAGATATAAGATCAATGTTCGTTACCGATGTCTTGATTTCATACTCTTTTCTTAAAACTAGGATACATAAATTTTGCATATCACATTCAATAACTATGTTGTGGTGCAGAAAGGCCCATGTTAATGTTGGGACGCTTGGACATGTTCATCATGGGAAAACCACACTCACTACTGCGATAACAAAGGTCTCATTTCGACAATGAAATTTTTTTATTAGTCGCCGTTTTATATCTGAATAGTAATTATTGGTATTAAGTTAAGAGTTTTATTAGTGCTTTACGGGCATGGGAAGGCTTAAGGCTATTGCAATCCGTTCTGAATCTGATATTGGCTTCTTCTTAAGAGAAAGAGATAATGATCACCATTGCAATGGTACATACTGTTTTTATCTTCTTTTTATTAAGACTAATAGCTTAATCAATGCTATATAAAATTCTTTTTATATGGTAATGCAGGCTCATGTGGAGTACGAGACGACCCAGAGCCATTATGCTCACATCAATTATCCTATTATGTCAAGGTAGGATAACTATTACTTGTGTTATTAATATTAATCGAAACTTGCATTAACTATTGTGGTAAATGACCCTACTTAAGTTGAGCCGGTATTCGCTAATAATTGCAGTTCTGGTCAAAGTCAGGCAACACACTATACAAATGCATGACAAACGCATGACAGAACTAAAGGTGAGTTGCAATTCTTATTTATTTTTTCTCCGTTATCTTTGCGATATTTATTTTCCTTATCACTGATTTATATCCGCTTTTTCGATTTTTAACTGGTTTGATCTTCATAGACAATTATGTGTGATATTAATACAACAACAAAACTATCAGCTATCATAATACTGATATATGGATCCTATTTGACAATAGCACGCACTATGAGTCCAGATTTCTTTCTTCATCCATTCTTTATAGTCTTGCAGGTATTTGATTTATAAATGAATGTTCTTTTTGATTTTCTTAGAGATTACTGAATAGAGTTACATTTTTTTCAAACTTGAATGCAGTCAGAATGAAAGTTGCAGCTTATAGACCGTGTTTCTTCGATACGACAACCACAAAAGAAGTGTCCTATACGGTTAATTAATCAAATACTAAGGATGTGTTACTCTATTAGTCATGGGAAAGATGGACAGATGGTAACGGATCATATGGTTCAAAAGGCGTTCGGGAGCATCGACCCACCAAATTTAGGCAGCTGATGTGGATAATACCCATGAATCTTTACTGGTGTTTAGCGGTAACAATAGTGTACATATTAAGGATATCAAATAGTTGGGTTTTAATGAAGATTTTAATTATTATTAATTAGCTAAATGAATTGAGATTGATCTTGCAGATATCATCGTAAATTTGGTACTTTTGTTGTTCTCAAGATTTTGTGTTCGTGTAGGATACATTAACTGAAGAAGATGGCTACTGAAGTTGGAAATAATTTGACTACGAGGCCGCCTCTGAACCCAATTTTTTTAGGTATAATGCTGATTTTTCTTGAAGATTATGTAGGATGTTGTGAGTAAATAGGCGTTTTGGAGTAAATTATGATAATTGTGTCTCCGAAACGTAAATAATTAGAAAAGAGTCTTTCACGAGCAGGGTGAGCTCTTAGTTGATAATGCAGTTTTGCAAATGCATAATCTGTTTTGAAGACATCAAATATCTCTAAATTTCCTAATTACGTATAACTAGAGGTAATGGGTCAAACATGTTAAAATGGTTCACTTATAATGGGTTGTGTCCGGTTGACGGTTGACCATAAAATACATTTTTATTCTTTTATACATAGTTAATTTGTGAAATATTATTCCAAACACTAACAATAAAAATAAACTACATTCTGAATTATAAATTAGGAAATAGTTGCCCTACCATCCCATTGACCAGTTACCATTTTAGCTATTTTTTATGAAACATATGAGATTAAAGAACACAAATATATCCATTAATCAGGTAATCGGGTCAAAATTGGATTAGAACTAATGATCTGGTTTCGTATTTATTGCTGGTTACGAAGTTTTTTAAAGCTCCAAGTTTTCTTACTAACTTACAAGTAGTTACTTTCTTTTACAAAGTCAATTGGATCCGACATTTGAAGGTATTTCTCATTCGTTTAACTTTTTCTCTAAACCCTTCCAAGAAGGACTTATATTTTCTCAATTGGAAATTGGGATACACAAAAAAGAAATGGAGAACGGTGCCGAGGAGGTTAAAAATGGTAACAATCACTAAATATTCAGACTAAGATCATGTAAATGACCCAAATGTTATCTTCACACATTGAACCACATCGTTCATTTTGTCGTTCAAAAACTGAGCATGAAAGGACAGATGACACTTTTTCGAACCGCCAAAAGGCTGAATATGAAATAACCAGTGACATTTCTCTACAATTTAGAGTTGGCGGTTTTTTCCTATGACAACATGCCTTTTATTTTTGGTTCATACTATGAAATATCTATCATCTACTATTTACTTAATTGTTGTTGTATGTGATGTTCACACAGAGGCATATGAATGACAATGGGTTACATCTGAAAAATACTTTAATAAACATGCCTAATGTTATTTCATATACATTTCTATGGTTGGCACGACTCGATCTCGTGGAGGTTAATTTGTAGTTTTTTGTTGCATCAGGGGTTATTTGTCAACGTATCATGGTCCTCGACCATCTATAAAGCCTAAACAAGTTATAATTTTCGTCATGGTAATTTTTGCTTTTAGTTATTTTATTATATCGGGCTTTAGTTTTTTTGGGTGTCATTTACTGTATAATTGTACTCTAGTTTGACAGTTTTATATGATCACATGATTATTGGTTGAACATGTGTTTGTGGCTAATCATACATCAATGATTGATTTCATCATTTTAGATTAGTATGACTACATAAAATTGTGGCAGAAGGAGCATCTATAAGTAACAATTAGCATCAACAAGCAACTTCAGCAACTAGCTTAAGCAATAACCATCATTAGGAGCAACATCAGAAACAAGCACAACTTCAGCACCCAACTTAACAACTAGTATCAGTAACTTTATCAACATCAACAACCGGCATCAACAAGTATCAACATCAGCAACCAACCTTATCAGCATCAACAACCAAGCTGAAGTAGCCATCAACATCAAGTATCTGATTTTTTAGGTTTCTATTTCTTCAAGTTTGGGTTTTCTCGATTTTGAATTAAGTGGTCCAGCTTGATTTGTCGGTTTCTTGGATTTTTTGAACACCCATACTAATAACATGTCAAAGAATTCAAAAATGAATTCAGTTAGAATCAGTCTTACACAGAGATTTTCTAACAACATAATTTTTGTGTGTAGATAATGCTTTTTACATTGATAAATAAATAGAGTGTTTTTGGTATTAAGATAATCATGTTTAGTGGGTTATCTTTAGTAGTTTAGCCCATTTTTACGTACAAAACATATTTAATCGCTTCCATTCCTATAGGTTATAGACTTATAAGTTATACATATACTCATATTTCAAGGATATTAACTATCAATTGAAGATAGTGATGTGGGAGAAATATCCAAATTAGAGAGAAAAGGCCCATTCATAGTATTTTGATTCCAAATACTGAAACAATGACTATAAAGTTTGAGACGTGTGAGGGCTATGAAACATTTGGTTATGAAAAAGTGATTATGTTGATGGCTATAAGCGTTAGTTGACTTGGATGTTTGTTGTTTTTTTTAGTACTTCAATCTTTTTAGTGTTAATCACGAGCTGAATTATAATAGCTAATATTTAATTAAGCATGTATAAGGTGTATATATATTACATATGTATTTTCAAACACATAACAAAACATCGCGTTATTATTTTTTCACTCCATGAACATTCACCCATCGCAAAATGTGAGCGTTATGCTATAGTTAATGTATATTGAATCTTAAACATAGTTTTATAAATTTAATCAGATATTAAGAAAACCGTTCATCGGACGGGATGAGACCTAGTACACCATTATTAATATAAACTTAGAGCTTAAAACATAAACATCAAAACATCGCATAAAAGTTCCAATTTGAAGTAGTGGATAAAGATTTTAAGGTTGAACAAAAGTTTCGAAGGATTTGGTTATGATGCAGAATGGAATGTATATAGTTTTTACGGTTACACAAACAGTGTCTCGAGGGTTGTAGGTCTTTGAAATTAAAGTCACTAATAATTAATATATAACACCCCCATTTTTGACATATAGCAGCATAAGCTAATCTGGGGTATTATTTCATAGTACAACAGTCATAATCATATAAAACGACTCGAAAGAGACGTTTTTAAAAGATAAGTTATCATTCATTATTTCATCAGAGTTTTTACAAATAGAGGTCCCAAAATATACATGACCAACATAAAGTTTGAATGATAACAGTTTATCCGGTCTTCACAGTTCGTACCACTCTAGTGCCTTATGATGCTCAATTACTGAGATAAACATCGGCTAAAAAGGTCAAACACAATGGTTGAGTGAAATTCATACGGTTTATAATCAAAGAGTGGTGAATTACAAGTCATCATAGAGTGGTTAAGTTTTTATATACCCATAAGTGTAATATTGCTAGATATAATTATTAGGAAACAGTATTATTGCGTCTAAGCTCATGGCACTCAAACTGACTAGTGTATATATCAATATATGATATATTTAAAGATTAATTGGCCCACTGTGTAGGTAATTGCTATATTATATGAGTTTCAAATAATTAGTGCAGATGCTGGGTTATTATCCGGCTAACACACGGGATTATCAATCCTAATAGGCCTATCACCATAGTCACGTTCACTCGCAAGTGATTTATGGTTCATTTGGTGGAGGCTTTTTGGAATAAAGGTCCTTAGACAACAGTAATGCACACTAATATTTCGGATAGCATACATTTAGAAATACTTGTATTCATGGTTTAAGAAGAATGTATCCCCTCAAGGTTTATGAAATAGAAGATTTAACACGTGAGGCTATGAAATCACGCTTAAACAGTATAGGGAAAATACGATTGAATGGTGACAAGTATATCAAGTTGAAATAGTAATGGCTTGCGTCACGAAACAGGGGTGATATGTCAAGTCTTAGTGTGATAGTTTATGTTTCAAAACTTCATAAAGTTTAACGTATATCTTTGTTTTATTAAATTATGGAAATATTGTATCACTGTTCGGGCTATCATAATTCAGAGGCCATGTAGTATCGTTTGAGGAGCCAGGGCACTTTAAATCGTAAACCCAGCAAACTCGTCAAAACAAATACCCAAATGGAACTCCTCATATGAAATTCCATAGTAACGTGATACGATAAGATTGTAAGTTTCTTCAAAAGTTAGTTGATGATAAATCACGTTAAATATATAATGTAATCTGATATATTTAAATGCGTCTGATCATTTGATTTATAAGAAAAATGTTATCGGGTTTTTAATAAAATTGAGTTTTTATTAATATTATATATATTTTTATAATTATATATAAATATATTATCATTTTAATATTTTTAAGTTTGCAAAATTGGGCAAATATATTTACCTTGATTTATAAACTTTTACAACTGTTTAGTCCTTTATATATAAGTATATATTTATTTAAAACCTTTTAAATTTGAAACTTGGCAAAATAGGTCCTATATAGTTCTAACTTAGTATATATGATGACTTTTCAGCCTTTAGTTATTAATTTCGCAGGAAAGTTACGATGGATACCCCTATGCACGGAAATATTGACAAAACAAGTACAAAAAAGCCATGCAAAAATGCTTATTTAAGACTTCCATATGATATTTGCTCAGCTAATTTTAATCAACGTACAAAGTTGAAGAAAAAGGATTCGTTTAGCTTAGAGAAATCAAAGGGAGTTTTTAGGGTTTTAATAAAAAAACACATAAGTTTGAAGATTCAAAGCTTCAAACAAGAGTTCATAAATGATCTTAAGAGTATTATGAATATTCTAATACAGAATATAAGCTTATGGAACAAGATCTTAGGCTTGAGCTAAAATGGGTCGAAATAGGTTTTTATGACTCGTACGCCTAGGAATGGCTTCAAGACTTCGTTTTTCTTGCTCTTGGCTTCTATTTTGAGCTTAGAGACTTCTATTGAGCTTCTATTGCTGCTAGGGAATGGTTAGAACTCCATTTGAGTGTGTGAGATAAGTTTTGAGGGATGATTTGAAAGGGTTGTTTGGTTCGGCTATTTATTTTTGAATTGGAAACCTTTGTGCCCAAGTTTTCTTGTTATCTAAGGGTTAAGTGCTGTAGTGTGATGACTAATGAGGCCTAGGATGAGTATTGAGGGCTAGGGAGTGTAGCTTTGCAAAGTGTATGGTGTTGGAGGGGTGTTTGGAGGTCACGGCTAACAAGGGTGACAAGGTGGTGATGTAGCTAGCTTGGTGGCCAAGAGTTGAAAGGGAGGTGCTTGTAAGCTACTTGGGTAGCTGCTTGGTGATTTCATAGAGGTGCTAGGGTGCTTGCTTGAGGTGCTTGGTTGCTTAAAATTGGTAAAAATTCAAGAAAAGGGGTGTCGGGTTCATTTCATTTCGGGTTAGGGTTTTAGGGTTTTAATTCGTGTTATGGTTGGGGTTTAAGATAGTTTATGGTTTAGGATGAATTACGGTTTAGGTTTAAGGTTTAAAAGTCATGCATTAAGTGTTTGTACCTTGTGTTAACGTGGTGGTAAGAAACCAAAGTGATTTAGGAGGTAAAATGATCTAGTTTGACTTTCTTGTATTATTGACTTATACATTGAGCTTTAGAAAGTTATAACTTGATTCAGGAGGGAAAAGATATTCAAATGTTGTGTATTGATACTTGTACACATGCTTTAAAGGCTTGTACATTCATTTTATATGTATACATTGCATATAATTAGGGTTTTAATATAAACGTTAACGTTTAATGCTTGTTTTGAAATAACGTTTTGAAAAGAGCTTAATTGGAGAAATGTACTTGGTAAAATTATATTAAGAAATAGACTTGACATATTAGGATGTTTACATGATGTAAATATAGATAGAGATGGCATTGGTAGAGGTTGCGTGAGCTCGTTTTCTTTTGAGATGCAAGTTACATTGCATAATGAGATAAAGCAAAAATTCCCTGTAAAAAGGTGGTTATTATATATAATATGATGGTTCTTTACAGTTGCATCCTAATTTAGTAGAAAAAGAGTCCAAGTGTATCTTGAGTAGTCATCAACAATCACCAGAATATACTTCTTCCCATTTATGCTTGCAACGCGCATTGGACCACACAAGTCCATGTAAAGCAAATTTAGCCTTCTTTTGGAACTAGGAACAGCTTTTGTCTTGAATGAACTTCTTTTTGCTTTACTCATTTCACAAGACGAACAAAGTTGATCATTGACATATGTCAACTTAGGTAAGCCTGTTACAATATCTTTCTTTGATAGTAAGGTGATGTAATCAAAGTTAAGATGAGAAAGTCTTCGATGCCATAACCATGCTTGAGTTTCTTGAAGAGATATTGTGTAGAGATCGGATCCACGATTACCAGTTAGTAAATCGTTTCCCTGAAGATCTCTCACAAAACAAGTAGATTTCCTTAAAGCAACCTCCAAATCCGCATCACAGAACTGACCAACCGAGAAAAGATTGTGATTGAGGCCTTCGACGTAATAAACCCATTTGATCGTGACATTTCCTTGAATCAGATCTCCATAACCAAGAATTGGAGCAAATTGATCATTTCCAAAACGAACAGTACCCAAAAATTTCTCCACAAAATTACACAACAGCTTGAGATTGTCCGTTGATTAGTTGAAATTCAATTAAACTATATATATTTAATATATAATAAAATATATAAAGTCTAAAAAAACAACAACAATCAATAAAACCGGGAGCAGTATAGAATTTTCCCGGGTCGTTAATCCCCAACGAGGTTGTGCTAAAAAATCGATACAGTCGGAAGATTTGAGTTGGAAGGAGAGAAATGATTTGAGAGTGTGGAAAGTTAAATTAGACAATAACAAACAAAAAAGTTTAAGAAAATCCAAAAAATATGAAATTTAGCTAGAAAACGAGAGCACGGACCCTTAACAAAGGGGGGAAAACCTAAAATCTTTAAAATTAACCCTACGATGAAATTTTCACTTCTAAACTACTCTAGGAGACAAATAACGAAGAATGAAAAAGACTAGACTGAAAACGGAGGTCGTTTGACCCAAAAACGAGTCAAGACAAAAACCGCACCCGAGCCCGTTCTTTAAAAATCAAAAAGTTACCAAATGAACCCTAAATAAACGAAAAATTTTTATATTTATCTACAAACAATATTGACTAAAGAAAAATTTTCTAAAAAAGAAAAATATTTTTTTTGGTAATTTTTGTATTTTTTTTATAATTTTTTAAGAACTTTTAACAATATTAAAAATTGTAAAAATACTAAACGACTTTTAAAAATTCTAAAAATTTTACTAAAAATACTAGACACTATAGCTAACCTACGAAAAATAAGAAACTAAAACTTGGCTTATAAATAAGCCCGAAAATAAGCTGTAAACAGCTTATAGCTTTAAAGAGGAAAACACCCTTAAATACCTAAGCCCTTGGGACACTAACGTAAAAGTCCCAAGGGCGCAGCGGTAAGTGTGTGTATAAAGAGGGGATGTATCGAGGGTAGAGACCCGGGTTCGAGTCTTGCTCACCCGGGTCACCCCTTGTCTTCCCCTTTTTTTTTTCGAAAAACTTTGTGAACCAAAGTTGTTAAGCTTATTGAGCTTAACAACTTTCAAAACTACCAACTTTTCTAAAAGCTAAAATAAGTCTATAAAAGCGCTTTTTTAAAACACAGAAGCTAAAATGAGACTTAAGGCAAAAAAAAATGGCTAAGTCTTTTTGGTCTTTTTAAACTAAATAGCCTAAAATTAAAGACAATAAGTCTAATGAGGGACTTAACCTAACCTAGATAAGCACTATGAGCTAAATTCTATAAACTAAATAAGCTAAAAAAAAGAGCTTAAGTTGACAGTAAGCTAAATGGGCTTAAAGGCTAAAATGCTTAAGTCTTTTGGACTGTCAACACTTAAATAAGCTAAGTAAATAAGAAAGTAAGCATGCACAACTAACTACACTAACAAAATAAGCTACTAGGAATCAATAACAAGCAACTAGATAAGCTCAATAAGCTAGAATGAAAATAAGCAGTTTCTACACTAAGCCTAGCAAAAACAGTAAGAGGGCTACTTTGAGCTTAAAAATAAGCTATCAAAAGGGCTTTCTAAAGTCTGAAACTTAGGGAACTTAACAAAGAGCTTATGGGCTCTTAAGATAAGCCAAAAGCTAGGGCTTAAGTTCACTAAAAAGCTAGATTGGTGGGCTTAAAGTTACCCCCTTAGCACCAGGGGAAAACTAAGATAAAACAAGGGCTTAATTTGACAGCTTGTCTTAAACACACTAATGACACTCTTTTTAAAACCACAACTCAAGATTCCAAGTGCTTATCCAAATAAGCACATGTAGCCTTTTTTAAAAACCACAGTTTCAAAAGGTACTTGCAAACACTTGAAAAACAGGTTTTGACTGAAAAAATGTTGGAAAAACAGGCTTAAACAAGCTCAAATTCTTAAGCTAAAACTAACTTATGACCCCAACCCATACCACACTTGTTTTGACCCGTTTTTACACTTAACCCAAACACCCCTTTATATTTTAAAACTGGTTTTTTAAGACACACAAGATCTGTTTTAAGCTCAATATTTTAAAAACTACTACTAACTAAGCAATACTAAACAATAAAAATATGAAAAGCTAAACAAATAAGCATTTTTAAAGACTAATAAGCTAGAACGGTATTAAGCTTATTTTTAACAGTTTCACCTCAAATTGCATAAAAAGAAAATCAACTACAAGGCATACTTAAGCATAAATAATCACCAATAAGCACAAAAGACATAGATAAGCTGAAAATAAGCTAATAATAAGCAATGCTACAGTAACTTTTTAAGCAAAATTTAAAAGAAATGTACCTTTAATCCTTTGCTCAAAACAGGATTTTTGAAACCTAATGAGCTCTAAAATCCTACCCAAAGCTTATAAATAAGCTTAAACTAAGCAAAACCCAATGAGCCTTCCAATATTGCTCATTCATCCATACTTGCTTAATCCAACAGTAATTTTGTTCCCCTTTTTAATTTTTTCTTAAAGTTTTATAGTAAAAAAAAACAGGTTATATTTTGCTTATATTGAGAGCTTAAAGGTTTTAAAGAGACAATTGCAACTTAGAACACAAATGTAAGAGGAACTGAATTTTCATTAAAAAGTGAAATACAAGTACATAAAAGATTAAAACTGAAAACTTAATACACTTAAAAAACTTTTAAACACTAAAAACTACCCTTGCCACAATGGGCTTACAAAGTCTTATATAGTAAAAAAAAATGAGCTAGGGTTCACTTGGTCTCTTGTCTTCTTGCAGGTGTGTTTCTTTGTAGACACAAAATTGAAGTGTGTTTGTTGTGGGTGTGTAGACAGAGACAATCTGAGCCCTTCAAATTTCTTGGCCCCCAAGTCGAAGTATATGAACCATTGATGAATTTGGTGGGTTTATGGATTGCCAACATGGCAAACCCATGTGGGGGTGGGGTTTAGGATTGTGAAAGGTTTGGAGTATGTGGGAAGTCAACCGAGGTGACAGAGGTGGGGTATTGGGTTTTGGCGGGAAATCACGAAGAAGATATACAGTGATTTAAAGTTGGGGTGAGAGTTTGTGGTTTTGACAGGATTAGTCCTCCATGGTGTGTGTTTAGTTTGCACCACACGTCCTTGTTGTTATAAGTGTTTGGGGACTTGGCAGAAATAGTCCCCAAAAGTTATACAAGGAGTTGCACCACAAGTCCTTGTTAGTAATGGCTTTGGAATGTTGGCAGTTTTGCCCCTTGTGGTATTTCTTTGCCAATTTGGCAGCTTTAACCCCTCTCTTTATTTCCTTCTTTTCTTCTTTTTAAAATAAGTTTAGGGATTTACAAGTTTAGTCCCTAAACTTGTTTTTCTTGACTTTTGGCTTCGGGGTTGACTTGGGTTGACTTTTCTACACTTGGGCTTGGACTTTGACTTTGTCTTTTTCCTGCTTTTCCATTCCGTGTCCGGTTTTGTCGTTTTGGCTTCGTTTTTCGTCCTTTTCTTAGATATCCGTTCCTGCACAATACAATTAGCAAAACAAGCATATATTTGGCATTTTAAGTCCGTTTTTGGTTATTTTAGCTCGTTTTTAAAGGTAAAAGGTATGTGTAATTAAACACATACCAAAATCCCCCATACTAAGGTATTGCCGTGTCCTCACGCAATGCTATGAAGTAAGCATTTGGAATCAAGTTCAAAAGAACACAAACGTGATTGCACCAGGAATGTACAAAGTGCACACAAGGCCTAATCAAACTAGAACAACATAGTTGCCTTAAGACATTAGGAAAACTAACAAACGTATGTCTTTCTCTAAAGAAGTAATTCCCACTACTAGTGTAACAGACTACAGCTTAATAGCAATCAATTGGAAGATAGAGTCATGCATAACAATAGTCAAGGGAAGAAGCAACAAGTAGAAGACCACCATAGGAATTTTAAGTTTTCTAATAATAGAACATGTGTAACTGCGTGTAATGACAGTTTGAATGCTAAGATCTCAAATGTAAACTTTGTTTGTGTTACTTATGGAAAATGTATGCTGAATGACAATCATGATATGTGTGTTCTTCATTTATATTATGGCGTGAATTCTGGACTAAAACAACCCAATGTTTGCTATTAGTACTAGAAGAACCAACGCGGAATTGTGAAACCAATCTGTCGCATACACCACTTACGAAAACAGTTGCTACAGAATCATATCTTTAAACTAGAAGCACAAAATAGGAAAGCAATATGAGATGTTAGTAAGGACATTGTATATGGTGGTACTTATGATAACACCCACCAGGGTATAAATTGGAAAACCTACTACTAGTACAATGATGTTAATACCAAATGTTAGTATGCCTTAGAACTAAATCTAGAACTACTATATTTCGAATCTATAATCACCTTAGGGGATCCACATTGTCCATACTCCATTGTCTTCTAATTCTTTTGCAGCTCATAGAGATAATTTTGTTCATCGTCGACTCTAGGTGCTCAAATTACATGACAAGAAATCTCAAGCTTCTAAGTAATTTTGTGGAGATATTTCTACGTACGGTGAAGTTTGGAAATGATCAGATTGTACCGATTCTTGGTTATGGAGATCTGGTTTAAGGAAATATCACTATTAAAAGAGTTTATTACATCAAAGTGCTGAATCATAATTTATTTTTCGTTGGTCAATTTTGTAATGTGAATTTGGAAGTTGCTTTTCGGAAGTCTACATGTTACATCCGTTATTTGAAGGGAAATGATCTTCTAACTGGTTCTCGTGGCACAGATCTTTATTCCATCACTCTTCAAGACACATACACTCCTAATCTAATTTGCTTAATGGCTAAAGCTTCATTGTCACAAGCATGGTTATGGCATCATCGTCTCTCACACCTGAACTTTGATACCATTAACTTTCTTTTGAAGTATGATATTGTGACTGGCCTTCCCAAACTAAAATTCGTCAAAGATCATCTTTGTTCTTCATTGAATTAGGGAAAGCAAAATGTAAGTCTTTCAAAACATAAACTACCCCATGCTCCAAAAGACGATTACAAAATCTACACATGGAGTTATGCGGTCCCATGAGGGTAGAAAGCTTTAATGGTAAAAAATATGTGCTGTTAATTTTTGATGACCATTCAAGATATACTTGGACTCACTTCTTGATGTCCAAAGATGAAACACCTGAAGTTCTCATTAATTTCCTTAAACTTGTTCAAAGAGGATTTAACGCCCAAGTTAGAACAGTTCAAATTAACAAAGGCATGGAATTTTTGAATAAAACTCTTCATACATACTTTGCTCAAGAAGGTATTAAACACCAAACGTCAAATACTTGAACACCTTAGCAAAACGGGGTCGTTGAAAGACGAAACCGCACACTTGTTGAGGCTTGCTTTGACTTGTCTAAGCTGCTAAAGTTCATGTGTTCTTTTGGGCTAATAGCATTGCACAACATGTTTTAATCACTAATCTGTTTCTCTCTTAATTCCTCGACATGAGAAAACTCCTTATCACATCATCAATGGCTGAAAACCGTCTGTAAAATTCTTTCACATATTTGGCTCTTTATTTTACATCGTTAGAGATGGTAAAAATCTTGACAAGATGAAAGAAAAAGTGATTTGCAAGTTTTTTTTGTTGGATATTCTATTTAGTCAAGAGCCTATTAGGTATATAACAAGAGAACAAGAGTGATAGTTGAAACCATTCATGTTAACTTTGATGAATTGCCTCATATGGCGTCAGATTACGTCAGTTCTGACCCCGTTCTACAATGTCCGACAACGACACTTGAATAAGACAATTTAGTCCTGGTCCCCCAATGTCAAGGAAAATGGTCTCAAAGAAGCTGAGACAGTAACATAATCAAATGAGATGGATTCGCTATTTAGTCTGATGTTCGATGAATTACTCAATGAAACTACTCTAGTTGTGTCAAAGTCTTCCGCTATAAATGTTGCTAATGCACCTGATCAACGTCAACAACACAACACAACAAACATTACTTCAACAATGGTGTGCAGCTACACCTCCATTAACTTCAAACAACACCTGAAACTCCAAGTCACGCACTAAACTCAAGCACAACTGTCACTCGGGTACTAGAACATTATTCATGCAGAAAATCTAGAAGAAATTGCACAAGTTGCTTTTTTTAAAAAAAAAAAAAAAAAAAAAAAAAAAAAAAAAAAAAAAAAAAAAAAAATTTTTAAAAATATTTTTTTTTATTTTTTAAATTTTTTTTTAATATTAAAAAAAAATACAAAAAAGATTGAATTAATCTACATCTTTTGTACACAGTACAAGAATGAAGGAGACATCTTCTCGTTATGTTGTTCGCAAACATGCATTACATTCATATCAACGACATCCTTCTGAACATGTTATAAAGGAGGGGGGGGGGATTTTTTTTCATCTGTATAGAACAAAGTTACTTGGAAATCCTTTCAATCAATTAGACACAAGACGTCAGATAGAAATATTATGTGAGATCGTCTATGTTTACACTCACCTGGAGTAACACCAAACCAACGAAATTTAAAGAAAGCATGGATGATTCTAGACCTGGATTAAAGCGATGCAGTGAAGAAATTCAAGTTTGAACGATAGAATGTGATGCGGATTTAGTTGACATACCATTATATATAAAAATATCATTAACATGAAGTGGCTCTGGAAAAACAAATGTGATGAAGAGAATACTATAATACGTAACAAAGCTCGTCTTGTAGCTAAGGGATACAGTCAAAAGGAATGAATTGATTTCGAAGAGTCGTTTTATCCAGTTGATCGGTTGGCAGCTGTCCGGTTATTCATTGTGTATGCTTTACACAAATCATTTCCAGTATACCAGATGGATGTCAAGACAATATTTCTTAATGACCCTCTGAAGTAAGAAGTGTACGTAAACCAGCAGATGGATTCGTAGACCCACATCATCCTGACAAAGTTTATCATCTGAATAAGGCTTTATACAGACTCAAGCAAGCTCCAAGAGCGTGTTATGATGAACTCTTCACCTTTATGGTATCCAAAGGGTTCTCTAAAGGTTCTATTGATCTAACTCTATTCATTACTAAAAAAGGGGAAGGCATACTGCTTGTGCAAATTTACATTGATGATATAATTTTTGGTTCTATGAACCCAAAACTTTCCAAAAAGTTTGAAAAACCAATGCACAACAAGTTTGAAATGTCTATGATGGGGGAGCTGTAATTCTTTCTAGAAATTTAGATCCTCCAATCCCTACGTGGTATATATCTTTATTAAACAAGCTAAGTATGCTCAAGAGATACTTAAAAAGCATGGTATGACCTCATGGTGATAGTTGGTACACCAATGGCTACTAAAAACCCTAGTTGATGCTTGAGTGGAACTTCCCGTTGACAAACAAAATATATTAGCCATGGTGGTGGTACTCATGTACTGAACATCAGTAGACCGGATATTGTACATGCAAAAACATGTTATTGTGCTCGTTATCAAGTGAGGACCAACTGAATAAAACACCTCATGGCAGGTTAAACGGATCTTGTTAGTACTTAAGAAATACCATTATTAACATGGGGTTCTATGGTATACGATGGACACCAGTTCGAACTAAATGCTTTTTTAGATTTCGTTCTCGCGGGCTTGTCTCGATACACTTAAAATACATCTGGTGGAATACAATTTTATAGGTGGTGATAAGTTGTTAGGTGGTCGTCAAGAAAGCAGGATGCATTCAATGTCGTCAAGCAAGAAGTGTTGTATGTGTCTATATTGCTTGTGTTGTGCTCAAGTTCTCTGGATGCTCACCTAGCTTAAAGTTATGGCTTTTACTTTGATAAAATCTCTATGTATTATGATTCAAAGCCAGCTATAGCCATCTCATGCATCTTGTCCAGCATTCTCGTACCAAGAACACGATGTCAGATGTCACTTTATAAAGGGACAGGTTAAAAAAGGGTATAGTTGTATTTTCTTTGTCAGAACTGTAATTACTTAGTTAGCTGACCTGTTTACTAAAGCTATGTTGGAAGATAGTTTTAAGTATCTCGTCAGATGACTCGGTATGAGATGTTTGAATCCAGAAGAACTGGAGGTTCTGGCAAATACATCTGATTGATATTCATCAAACATCGATTTGGTATATATTTTTGAAAAGGAATTACAAAACATAAACACTAACAAAAGAAAATAAAAAAGAAATTATAAAATTAGTGAAATAAAATATAAAATCAGAAAATTTAAAAAATTCAAAAAATAATATTTCTCGATTGTTCTTGAATCGATAAATTTATGTAAACTAGAATTGGCGATTAACATTGACAATGTGTGTAAATGAAGTTCGAGGCAAGAGTTCATAAGTTCAAAACATGTCATTTCTAATTTCTCTATGACTTATGTACATTTCAGTACATAACTCGGACCTTAAATGTAATGAAAGTGTATCATTAAGATAACTTATCTTGTCAACGAGAAAGTCAAATTTCTTGGGTCTTGGGTGCCTATACATAACATTCAAAAGTTTTGATCTCATGACAATGGCTTATAGTTATCTTAGACTGTAACCCGGACCCAAATGTTAGGGAAGTGTACGCTTCAGTGCGCTTACTCTAAAAATAGAAGAGAAGTCTTCTATTATGTGTTTTAAAAACCATTTAACACAAATTTTCAAAAAGAACATTCAATGTCAAATTGTTTAAAATATAATTTGTAGAATTTGTTAATAAGTGGTATTTGCTAAAATTATGTGTTCAACACTCTTTTCCTCAATACATTTAACAATTGGTACAATATTCAATTTTTATAAGGGTTACATTTGGTATAATATACTCAAAAATGTAATTTTAAAAAGTGAATTAATTTTTAAGGAGGAGCTTTTAAAACCAAAAAGCCTTTTAATGTATTTTTGGGTACACTTATAAATGTCATTTTTATGTATCAAAAAACATTCAAGTGAAATTAAAATGTGGTACTTCATTGTCTGATAATAATGTACACTGTTAACTAAGGCAATCAAAAAAATGTTCAATAATTTAATTTACAATCTTGTGAAAACATTTTTTTCTCCATGAAACTTTTCATGTCAACAAATTTTAATCAATTGGTATTTCAAATACTAAGAGATTTAATATTTTAAAATAAGGAGAGAAAATATGATTAAAATGTGATCAAGAATAATGTGATCTTTAAGACTCTAAGTGCATAACTCTTTCCTTCATGTGCGAAATTATTTCGAATATCGATGAACATGTGTAAGGGGAGCATTTCAAAAGAATGAAACTCTCAAAGTATTAAAAACATCTTTATAAAATACTTGATGATTTTTTTTAATGATTTTACGGTTTCGATCACTATACCCAACAACTAATTAACTCATGACGTCGATAAAGTCATCAGGTGGTTAGGTTTAGGTATAAGTCTAACGATCCAACTAGAACCGGAGGGATCTACCCAAGGACAATCCATAGCTAGAAATAGCAGTCCTTAGGTTCTGCTTGACCCCCTTTCAGATGAATGAGGATAGGTTGAGCTAACATGGAGAACAATCACACAAGGTGCGGAGTTATGTGATGAGTCTTGGTAATGCATTGAAGGGGCTTGAAGAATTAAAAGAAATTTATAGGATTCAAAGAGTGGAAAAAAAGAAGCCCTCCACACAACTTAGGCAGAAACCAGGTCAATACATAATTTATCAAAATCACAAAGATGATTGTTGGTATTGAATAAAGCCATCATGGACCCAGTGATGCAATGCACAACCCTTCCCAGCCATTCGAGTTTTGCTCAAAAGAGACTTGTCTCATTTGTCACGGAGATATACACATTATCTATTGACATCTCACTTTAAGATTATTGATATTGAATAGGTGGCAGTCAGCTCCAGCCTCCGATTACTAAAACCAAAGTGCACAAATCGAGTCTAGAGCCAAGAAGAGACCAGATTATAAAAATTTCATTAGGTCACAATCCTGTATAACCACTTTTGTTCATCAATAGACCCCAATTATGTATCAACAAAAGAGTCCTACACATTATCCCTTGCTGATCTTGCCAAACATCAGAGTGTTCTCTTTAGCTATTCACAGTGACGCTGGGAAAACCCTTCCAGTGTCTAATCAAACAGCCTGTGGTTGGTGACTTCCAAGATTCATATATGAATCAAACTTGTGATAGTTTGTTATCGATTTGGTCCAGTAAATGAATTGATGACTTAATCAGAAAGATAATAACTATCTGATTTACACTTACCGTGTTGTCTACTTTGAGACGCTCCGATAACGAGAACGGCTAGTACATCTGCGAAACCCTGTCAAGGAGATTTATTTTGAATTATACCTGATCACAGGCAGTATTTATACTGGTTTAATGGGGAACCGTGGTTATTACAACCGTATTCGACGAAGTGACAAAGATACGTTCGTCTATATTTATTTTTTGTCACTAACCTAAACTTGCAGGTTTTCCTGACGATAGTAGCATCTAGTCCATGTCAAGTCAGATTCATTATCACATGCTCATACTAAAGCTTTTAAAGTCAATCTGGTGATATCAAATAACGTCTATTTTATAGCATCATTTATTCCATGTATTTAACCCATTTTATATAATTATTGCAAAGAATTGTTACTTAATCGTTTATATTTGAGAATTGTAGTAATTACGAAGTACTTGGTGAATATTAGCAAAAGGCGCGCATTCTAGAGCTTAAACGAAGATATTTTGAAGATTAATGATTCTGACTACCAATACGCCGTATTCCATAAGAAGATACGGCGGTCACCGTGCTGCACTTACAAAACGACAACATAAGGAATACACAAGCTCAATACGTCGTATCCAGAGAAGACAAATACGCCATATTGAAGATATAATATGTGAAGATTCTGGAAGATATCAAACGTGGTCCCTACTCCAAGAAACTCCAATACGCCGTATACAATCCCATTGGATACGCCGTATCGAACCGACTTCCAGACAGTGAAAATAGAAAACTCAAAAAACGAGTATTAAGGGTGCTAAATCATATTCTCGATACCTAAACCATAAAAGTTGATTTTCAGGGGAGAAAAAGAGTAGAAGAGGTCTTTCAACGCATTCCAATCCATAGAAGACAACGTGTAATTTCTCTATACTTTGTAATCTATTTAGTTTTCCGTATCATTCGTTAACTCGGTTAGTTTACCTTGGCTAAAACAATTACTCTTGTATTAATTATGATGTTTGAAGGCTAATACCTTTGGGTATTAGCCATTATTATGAAGATCTGAATGTTTGGTTTTGTTTATATCTCGATTGCTTAATTTATCGTTGTATGCTTGTTTATGTTTATTAATTTATACTTGTTTACGTGCTTTTGTATGCGACCTATCATTCAACTGTATCTAGTGATACGGACCAAGTAATCTAGATGCCAGAATAGCTCTCCATATAGTAATTTAGGGGTGAGCATATGTCCAAGACCAGACCGGACCGGGCTAGACCGGAGGGCCGATGGGACAAAATGGTCCATATTGTCGGAGTGGTCTGGACCGGAAATGGTACGGTCCGGTCCGGGATCTCGGTCGGTCGGGTCGGTCTTCGGTCCGGTCCGGTCCGGTCATACACGGCATTATCATCGGGTTTTTGGTCAGACCGGACCGGACCCGATGGATACGTAGACCGAATTGTCCAAATACAAAACGAAATACCTTCTGGTCTGGTCGATCCGGTTCGGTCTGGTTTTCTGGTCCGGTCCGGTCGACGGTTCGGTATGCTCACCCCTATAGTAATTTATACATCTAGAATTATAGGATCACAAATATTGTCCTTCTAAAATCGTGCTAAGGATACGCTTCTGGCTAAACTAGTTAACGGAAATTGCCTTTGGTTTATTGAACATGTTGACTAGTAGGTGAATCTAGATAATTCAACAAATAATGTTCTGATTCTATTAGATAGTTGGACAAGTGGACTACTAGTGTATAAATTGCCATTAAGCAGTAAGTTGGTAAAGTCTCTATGAGTATGGGTTTTAACAAGATTCACCCATTGCTTTAATCCCCTAAGATAGATTATAATCAGCAAGTTAAGGATACTTTATGCGGATGCTTTAATTGTGACATAATTAATATGTCTAGGTCTTAGGATGAAGTCCCGCCTAAGTCTAAGAATGATATGCCTCTTCGAGATAAGTAATCATTGCACTGAATAAACAAAACAACTTCTAATCGGATTTGTTATCCCAAAAGCTTAATCCATTTCACAACATAAGCTATACCAATAAGCAAAAAGGATAGAAAAGAGATAAGAAAAGTGAAAGATTATTAGAGAGAAAATAAGAGATGGAAGATTACACACACACACAAATTATGCAAATGGTAACCAACACCCTCTCCATGTGTGGAGAGGGTTCTATTTATACCCTTGAGCCATAAGTGGCTTGTGGGCTTTTCTACTTGGGCCGGGCTTGGCTAAACTTGGGCTTTGAGCCGCAAACAGTGGGGACATTTAGATTACAACCAAGCCTGTTGAACCCGACTAGGCTATTACTTAACAAGGGACTCATTACGACTAACTAAGATCTATACATTCTTGTTTGACTTATATAAAATTAAGGCTAACAATCTCCCCAATGTTGAAGGTCTTCTTTTTCTTCAAACTTCCCCGTACCACCGATGACGTTGAAGATTTGACTTTTGAGTTTTGCTTTGCCCTTGTTTTGGTCTTGTATTGTTTGTAATGTGCTTTGATCATTCATGCTTGTGATCTTGACGTGTGAGCTTTGTCTTTTGACTTTGAGTTCTTGAGATCTTTCATCTTGCATCATCTCCTTGACTTGAATCATCTTGATTTGACTTTCTTGATCAACTTGTGCTCTTGACCAACATGCTCATACTTGTTACATTCTTGATTGACACTATGTGATTATGGTCTAAAAATCTCCCCATTGAGAATTCTTTATTTGACTTGAGGCTCTTTGATAGTGGGGAGATTAGAATCAACTATCTTGATGTTTTGTAACATTGACTTTGAAAGCATTGAGTATGAGCATGTGGTTGTATGAATCGCCTTTGGAATGATGGCTCTGCAAAACACCGTGTCTTAATACCAGAATAAGACAGTTAGCAATAAAAGATGAATAGGCCAATGTCAAATATCCTTGACTCCATCACGGTTCCCGCATCCTTAACTCATCAAACCTACATTCACTGGCAGAGTATTCCGCTGCTGAATAGAGAAGACGTTGTCTCAAAATGAAATCTCTATCCAGTGACTACCTCGCGTCTGCAGCCTACCATATCTGTGCGTCGCTTGTCTCACATTAGAGTGACGTGTGAGTGATGTTGACCATCAGCCAATGTTGACTCTCGAAGAGTTCTCTTAGTGTGTTGTGCCTCTGCTCTACCACCCACGCTGTGAATTCGTCTCGTTCTCTTGCTATACTCTCGCGCTGAGTAGTCTGCGTTGCGCTCTCGTGTTAATGTCGACCGGAGGACCACGCTATCATCCGTGAGATCACCAGAGCACTACAATTACGCGTAAGTGCAGAGAGAGGAGAGTGAAGTGTGCATATGAGTTAAGTAGAGTGAGACTCTAACATCTCTTCATCGCTATGCCCATGGTCCACACTCCAGTAGTCTGAGATCTCTGCTTCATCCTCTCAATCAAGTAATGACGCCATGTGTGCACAAGCTCCTCACGCCTAGTTGAAGCTCCAGAGAGGCTACATGAGATAGAGCTATCATCATTCGATATAGTATAGACGTCAAGAGGTGTTCTTAACACGAAGAGCCATCGGTTTGAGATGTGACCGGATTGGACCCCGTAAGTGGAATCGCGAGAGAGCCCCGACACTAAATGTTTCATACTACGAGGATGTCTATCACTGTAAGTCCCCATGTCCATCATACGGAATCGGCAGTGACGCGACGCGCACACTGTCGCCATGTACATAAGGTCTCCCCAAGCGCCCTGTCCAGCATCCTTCATGTGCCGGCAGAACTCCTCCACCACTGTTGTGAATCCTTTCATGGTAGACCTCTTACCAATACAACGTGACCTTTCGCGACCCCTCGTCTGCTCGCGCCCCATTTACATACGCATCCAGCTAACAGCTCATCAATGCATCCTCGAGATATATCCATCCTCCTTGCGCTCAGCTGCATAATCCAAGAGTCCGCTCGGGACCATCTCCTATGTCCCCCCCGCGTTTTTGCGACCATCACGCGCACCCGCGCTCGGCCCAGCAAGACTGCCACCCTCCCTTCAATTTCATCTAACTCTCGGAGTGAGATCGTCCTATAGACCGCTACAGTAGAGTATCTCCGTGACAAATGAGACAAGTTTCTTTTGAGAGAAACTCGAATGGCTGGGAAGGGTTGTGCATTGCATCAATGGGTCCATGATGGCTTTCTTCAATATCAACAATCATTCATTGTGAATTTTGATTAGCTTATGGTATTGATCGGTTTCTGCCTAAGTTGTGTGGAGGGCTGCTTTGTTTTTACCCTTTATCCATACATTTCTTTTTAATTCTTCAACCCCTTCAATGCTTACCAAGACGTCATTACTAACACCTTGTTGTGATTGTTTCCAGTATGTTAGCTCAAGCTAGTCGGCATCTCCCTCTCTTCCTTATACACATTCTTCTCCAATCATACCTAAGGACTGCTATTTCTAACTATGGATTGTCCTTGGGTAGATCCCTCGGTTTCTGGTTGGATCGTAGGACTTATACCTTACCTAACCACCTTATGCTTCAGAATTGTCGTGAAAATTTTCATTGGTTGTTGGGTATGAGACTTCGAAACCTAAAACCATTTCTGAACATTGTTATTTCGAATTTATCCCCCTACACTTGTGCTCCGAGATTCGAAATTGTTTAGCAATGAAGGACAGAGTTGCACTCTTAGAGTCTTAAAGATCACAATTCGTATTATCCTATTTTAATTCACATTTTCTCCCCTTATTTTAAATAATTAAAACAAGTAGTTTCGTAAATACAATTGATTTAAAATTTGACTGAAAAATTCCATGTTTGTTAGGGAGAAAAATAATATCATGATATGGCATGATTAGATTCCAACAACTCCCGTTTCAACAGTATATGGTGGATACCAATATTTATTAAAAACTTGACATTGGAATAAAAATTGATTGACCACCACAAAATGTTGAAGAGGTATGTGAGATGCTTAGGGAACAATGTATATGAATAATTGATATGTAAGTTCCCACATTTTTATTTCACAAAATGTGTTTGGTACATAAAATTGACATTTATGGGATGTACCCAACACATTAATAGGCTTCTCTGTATTTTAAAAGCTCCCCTCAGAAAATTGATTTCACATAAAATGACCTTTACGTACTACAATTTCTTTGAAAAATTATTCGAGGAGGGAGTGTTGAACACACAATTTAAACAAATACCACTTATTATGGAAATGTACCACAAATTATATTGTAGACAATTTGACATTGAAAGTTCTTTTTGAAAAATTGTGTTCAACGATTTTAAAAACTTGACTAAGAAGACTTCTTCTATTTTAGAAGTAGCGCACTGCAGCGTACACTTTCCCTATTACTTTCAGAGACCGAGTTATGCACTGAATAAGAAATAAGTCATAGAGATAAAAATTTAGAAATGACATGTTTTGAAAGGCATTTTGAAATCTCGCTCGAACTTCATTTACACGCCCGTGTCGATGTTAATCAACATTTCTAGGTACGTAAATGTTATCGATTCCAAGAGACATGTCGAGAAGATTCTTTTTGGTATTTTTAAAAATTTTCTGATTTTATATTTTGTTTTTCTAGGTTTTATATTTTTGTATTTTCTTTTTGTTGGTTTTATATTTTTGTATTTTCTTTTTCAAAAATATTTATAAATTCATAATAAGAGAAAAAATAAATATTTTTCTAGTCGAAGTTTCCATCAGCAGTGACAGATGTTGCTAGAGATGAAGTAGATGAAGTTGAATCAGGTTGTTGTTGACGTTTATCGGATGCATCAGCAGTAGTAACAGCGGAAGACTTTAAAGCAACTTGATTTTCTCCATTGAGATATTCGTCGAACAAAGGACCGGATTAGACTTTCAACTCTGGCATCTAACGTCATGGCTTTATCATATTGAGGTAGGAACAGGTTTCTGTTGAACATTGTGGAGAGAGGCGTTGAACGTTTTGTTCAAACGTCATTTGGACATTGAGGTTTGAGGCTTGATTGTTGTGATCAACCGTCATTTGATGTAGTCTCCTTTGTAAACACCATTTGGCAATGGTTTCTGAGATATCTTCTTTTTCAGCAACCATACTCTGAGATTTTCCTGCTTTACATTGTATAATGCACCTGCACTTAAGTTAATTCTTTGTTGCTTTTGACCATTGAGAGATGTGTACCTGCACTTAAAATCCAGATGTTTTGTTTGCATACATAAATATTGGGATATCACATTGGAACATGTGTGGGATTCACTGTCAACCTTGGTTTGTGCAAGAGTTGAAGTACTTTCCTGTAGGAATCACCTAAGACAACCGTTTTGAAAATTTCTACCCTGGGTTTCCACCTAAGGATCAGATCTAGAAGAGTTTTTCTCATACACAACGGAAGTCTTATAGGAAGAAAAATCCCTATCTCTTGTGAGATTTTTTTTTTCTCTTTTTTATGTTGCCTACCATGTTTTTTAGTAGACTCTTTTGATCTACGGTTTGTTATGTTTTTGGTCTTATGTGAGTGAATCTTAGCGTGAGGTTACTTCCTTCAGGATGTTTTTGTTGATACAAGCATCATGTTTGCATTAAAGACAACTTATGACATGTAGAACAAAACAAAGTTTTTGGAATTGAAAAAGAAACTAGAACTATTAGAGTGAATCTGCTTGGGCACAGCGTTATCGTAACGCGGACTACTCTTAGGATACAGGAAAAAACTCCTAGAATGTTTGATTGTTGCTCCCTTTAAGGTTTTGGTTTGCTGTCCATCAGCAGTGCTTTGAATTTAGCAGAAGGCATCACACTAGTTTTTGAGTTCCTATCTCTTTCTTGTGTCTTTTTCCTAGCTTTATCTAGATAGTGATTATAAACCATGTCATTTGAACTAAATCTGCATTGTTCTTTAGAAATAGTCCTAGATGAGCTAGAGAAATCACGGTGATCAGTTTGCAAGGCGGATTATGTTTTCTTAGGCAAATAATGTTGAGTGACTGGTTTTGACCAAATTATGATTCTCATCATACTTGGGAGGCAAAACGTTGTTTTGACATTTGATGCCCTTCAGATTTTAAACGCATTCGGTTGTCTAACAACTGATTGGTTTCTTTGTGATTGTAACACCGGTTTCCCCAAGACTGATGTTTTGTCAAACTTAGTATCTACACTATTTCCTTTTAACTTCCTTAAGTCATTTTTCAAAGCAGCAATTGCAAAAACCTTTCCGGAATCTGAGCTTGTTAATTCAGCATTATTTTGCAAAGTAAGCTGTTGTTTGTTCTGTAGTCTTTAGATATCGTGATTTTAATAGAATCATACATATCTTTGTAATACTGATTTCAAAGTCTCATTTTCCTTACGTAATGTAGCCACACTATGTTCTAATTCGATGTTCATTGTTTCAAGTACATCAATTTCCTTTTCAATCTTGGCTTTATTACTTGTTTGTTTCAAAATTTGACCATGTTGCCCTGATTTTAAAGATTGATTTTGATATTTAAGTTCAAGAGCAATACAATGTGCTTCCATTTTTGAAAAATCTTTTTGAAATTGGGCAACAATCTTTTGAGTAAAATATTTTCAAACTCGAGTGATTGTTTTGAGTAGTCAGTTGTCTGGTTATCAGGTGATGAATCAAGCATAGGACTTTTAACTTGACGTTGTTCATGATACTGGTTAACCCTACCTTCATTAATGATTTCAGGTTGCTCAGTATGTTGTTTTCCTATAGCAAAGATATCACATTCAGCAGTCAATTGTACCTCAGCCATTGGCTCTTCATTATATATGGGTCTGATATCTGCATCATCAGCATCTGTATCATTCCCTGACTTGTTGTTGTCATCTTGCACTTCTGATTATGTTCCACTGCTTTTTGTGACAGCCAAATCATCATCTACTGCTTTACCCATATCAATCTTACTCTCTTGCGTCTGCATCTGTCTTTTATTCACCCTTCTATCATACTGTCTTTTATGACGTGTTCTTTCAGCAACAGACTTCTTTACATTACTCATGTATTGAAGTAATGTTTCTCTGAACTATTTAACTTCGATTCCAGTGTATGCAGCAAAATACATGTCTGTCATTTGACTGTCATAATCCAAAGTAAACTGTGAATCGATGAATTGCTGAAATTGTCTGTTGATCGCCCAAAAGGCTGCCATGGATCCATCTTCTTGAAATTCGTCTTTGTCAAGTTTCTTTTGTAGTTGATCTACGTTGAGAAGCATCGTGCTTTTGAAAGTATCGTTATCTTGACCAAAGAGTGACATGAATGCCCGTTTAGATCCATGTTCGGTACGAGTGCCTTTTAATTCTTTTTTAGAAAGAACCTGAAGGTATGAATGAAACAAACGAAAATATGCCATGCATCTCTCTTTTGCTTTTGACATTTTGTATTTTATTGCATGCACATCTTTTGTTTCCATTGTATCGAGTTTGTTGTGAAATGAATTACGAATCTTAAATAGATAAAGTGATTTGTTGTGGTTGTATATACAAAAAATCATTTTTAACGTTAAAGCACTTGAGCTTAATTAACGATTATATAAAAAAAACTTGAATTAGGACTAACAATGTAGTTAATTAAAACTAAAGGGCTAAAGTTGAAAAAGTTTGAAACCTAAAAACTAAAAGTAAAATTACACTTGTGTTTAAAGGTAAAGGTTAAAATGGAAAATATGTTAAAGCTAAGGACTAAAGTTTAAACTTTTGAATACTAAATGTTAAAAGTGAAAGTATTTTATAACTAAGAACTAAACTTAAATTTCTTGAAAATTAAAGATTACAAGTGAAACATTTTGAAAGACTAGGTTGACATTGGAAAATTTAAATTTTAAACAATATTAAAGAATTATTCATGCACTAAAACACTGTATCACTTCTTCTTCGTTTAAAAAACAAGAAACGTTAACGTTGGGTTGTTTTCTTCTTATGATCTCGATTAGTGACGATTGAACAAAAATAAATAGGCTACGATGATCTATGAAGGATCGCGATTCTAATGAGTATAGTTTTAATGTCCGCGAACGACGAAACTCGAAACCGAAAAACCCGAAACAAGTCACTAAACCGCTGTTGATTTTTAGATTAACCAAACCGCTATGGATTTTTCATTTTGACAGAGTTTCGTTTAGATTTGACCAATAAAAAACTTCAAACCGCCACCTGTATTACAACCCGCTGCCAGTTATAAACTATCAAACCGCTATTCAAACTTTGGGACCACGGACAAGTCGCTATCGGTACTCGCTTTTGTTCCTTTGCTAACTAACGACTAACAAACAGATTCTAGTACAATTCTTGTCTCAAGCTACTACAAACCGCTGCCTAGAGTTCCTTGGCTTGACAAATAAGCTTTTTAAAATAAGCAAACACCTAAGTATAAGCTACGTTGACCAAGACACCAGTTAAGCTTAAATAAGTTGTAAAAGCAACGAATAAGCTACAAAACATGTGATAAATAAACTGGTTATGGTTTCTTATGCAAAAAATATTAGACCTTGTTGAGAAAAATAAGCAAAAACCTAGAACTTGAAAGATAAGCCGTGACTGAATAAGCTCACAGTAAGCTTTGGCAAGCTGTGAGGGGCACAAATAAGCCACTAAAGAAAGAAAAAAGCTACAAACTTGTTAAGAAAAGTGTAAAACATTTTGTGTAAAGAATAAGCTAAAGACTAAAAAAAAACTTGTAACCAAGCCGTGGGTTTTATAAGCTTTAAATAAGATAGAATGTGCACCAAAAAGTGTTATAAACCTCAAATAAGCTTAAAGATAAGCAAAGATGTAACTTTGATAATCTTTTAACTTATTGATCCACAAAACAAGAAAATAAGCTTAAAACTCAAAATAAAGAAAAATAAGCCTTCTAACTAAGCCGTGGGTTTTATAAGCTTTAAATAAGATAGAATGTGCACCAAAAAGTGTTATAAACCTCAAATAAGCATAAAGAAAACCTTATAACTAAAAATAAAGAAAAATAAGCCTCGTTTATGAAAAGCTTTATATAAGCTGTAAAAGCTCTTTTTAACAGCACATAAGCCACAAAATAATAAGGTGAAGATAACCTTATATAAGCCGTCTAACAAGAATAAGCTGCCAAACAAGAGAAAAAAACTCAAAAAATGGAAATAAGCCTAGACCTGTTAAATCACTACTTTTTCAAACTTTGGTAATAAGACAAAAATTAAGCCAACGCCACAAAAAAAAATCAGGTGTAAAAAAAGTACTAACTATTATTAGAGGGTGAGGTGTGGTAACGAGGTGGCCTCGCCACTCCTACGTGGCCTCGCCACTTCGCTCGCCACCACACCACCTTCGCTCGCCACTTGTAAAAATCAATCGGATTCGCCATGCCTACGACGAAGGTAAAAGACAAAGGTTTAAGAATATAACCGTTATTTTCAAACGGTTATATTTTTTAATTTTTTAATTTTTTTTTAATTTATACCCTCTTTTCCCTATAAATAACACATCATTTTACCATTTTAACACACACTTCTCTACAACAAACTTCTTCTTATTACTTATCTTCTCCAAAGTTCTACCAAAAAAAATGTCTCAACCACCAAATGATCAAAACCCGGGTTATTTTACCCATCTTCTCCAATCCAACCCGCAACAATACTCATCTTCGCCAAACCAATCGAATCCGTCTACCCCAGGTTCCCAACACTCAAACTCGTCGCAACCGTTTCCCCCTTATGGAACGCAAATGTCACCGCCCGAACATGCTTATCAATCACAATTGGCGTATCATCAAAATCAACAATACGGGTTCCAAGGTTACACGAATCCAAGAAATACGCAACCACACTTTTTTCCACAACAATCATCACAACCGTCATTTTTTTCACAACAATCATCACAACCACAATGTTTTCCACAACACTCATCACAACCACAATTCAAAATACCCCAAGCCCAAGAACCCCGTGAACCTAAGCGAAAACAAAAAAGGACGGTGAAACAACCAGTTGTCGAATTGGACGAGGGCGATGAAAATGAAGATATGGAAACAAGGCGACTCAATATCCGTTGGAATGACAAAGAAGAAATCTTGCTAGCCGAGGCTTGGATCGAGCACTCGCAGGACAACAATATCGGAAAAGACCAACGGGATGAAATCTATTGGAACAAGATTATTGAAGATTTCCACGACCGAACAACAGGTCCGGTGCGTACCAAAAATATGTTGACGGGGAAATGGACCCGAATGCACGGTGATTGCCAACGGTTTAACGCTTATTACAAACAGGCAAATCGAAAAAGCGGGGAAAATGAAGCTGACTTGATCGAGACTGTGAAGACGGTGTACTTGGAGCGAGTTGGTAAAAAATTTCAATACCCTCACGTGTGGAAAATTTTGAAAGAGTACCCCAAATGGGATGCGGCGGAGCCGATTGATGGAGATAATCTCCAAGAGGTGTTTGGTCCGGATAAAAGAGAGCGTCCCGCCGGCAAACAACGTGCTGGGAAAAAAAATCGGTTGAAACGTCGGGGAGCACCGGGGGAAGCCAATCGGAGTCTGTATCGTCACTTGTTTCTCAAGATTATAGACGTAAATGTGATGCTGCTGAAAGAGCGTACGAGGCGCAGAGGAAAAAAGATTTAGCTATCAAGAAGTGTGAAGAGATGAAGTTTCTCATGATCGATACTTCGAACTTGCCGCCTCATAAACGAGCCTTCATTGAAAGGCAACAATCTGAAATAAATCAGGAAATATCAAGATGCTGGTGCAGACTAGGGGTGTTCAAAAAACCCGAGAAATCGACAAACCGAGCCGAACCGCTCAACCCGAAACCGAAATAACCGAAACCGAAAAAACCCGCTTATCACGGTTTGGCTTCGGTTTTTATTTTTAGGTATCCGCGGTTAACCGAACCGAACCGTGCATAATATATATGTATATTTTTAACTAAATGGTTAAATAGTTGTATAATTCTTGATTATATTATTGCACTAGTTTTGTTGTATACGATTTTTTTTCTTCTACTGTAGATATTACTAAACATTTATGTGTGAAAATTGGTTAAGGTATCGTAACCTATAAACGTTGAATAATTATTTTTTTGTTAATTTGTTAGGTATGTTAATTTGAATGCAATAACGAAATAAGTTTAATATGACTTTAATTTATCCATTAAATGATCATTACTTGATGCGGGGAGAATGATGCAATTATGCCTTCACCATATGTCATGTTTTGTGGTTTCGTAGTTTTTGTAGTTTCGTAGTTTATGTTTATATTTATCTTATATCCCACATCGCCCTAGAAGGTAAACATGTAAGCACTCCTTCTCCTATAAAAGGAGGTGCAAGGATTTGGTGTAGGATATGGTTTAATATTTTGATATTGGTAATAAAGCTTTGCTTTAATCAATTCTTGGCGGTTTTGCTAAGATTCTCTTAATAATCGGTATTCGTTCGAATCAACGGTTTTTGAAGTTTGCTTAATTATCGGTATTCTTTTGAATCAACGATAGTTGGAAGATTGTTTCTGGTATTCGGGTGAATCAACAGATTCAATTTGTGTTATCTCATTAGTTTACTACATTCGTTAGAGTGTCATTTATACATGTACATGAGCACTTTATTTTTTTATATTAATTTCATATATCACTCTACTTTGATGATTAATTTCATATACTCAATGTGCAACTATTGAATGCATAATGTATAATGATTTTAAAGCATGCTTAAGTATTTATGAATTTTTTATTTTTAAAGAGAGGAGATATGAATTTACCCCTTACTTTTTTCACAAATGTAATTTAAATTTTTTATTCAAAACATCTCCATTAGTTGTCATCAACTTTCGTTTCGCTTTTGTACAATACAAAAAAGGGTTAAAATCATGAAATAGTAATCAAGTTTCAGTTTTGTTCCAATTTAGTCACTGCAACTTTGTTTTGATTATAAAATAATAATCAAGTTTGAAAAGTGTTCCGTTTTAGTCACTCAAAGTTTCGTTAGTGTTCTATTATTATGTAATTTTTATGTTTGAGTGACTAAAATGGAACACTTTTCAAACTTGGTTATTATTTTGTGGCATATATCTTTGTTCACATGTGCATAAATTGGTTGTATATCAAGTTGGTTGGGGTTAGTGAAATTCAGGGGTGGGTATTTATTATTAAGGTACAACCAAATAATGCACATATGAGTATCTTACAGATAGTTTTTTGAAAAATACACAATAATGGAACAAATATGAAAGTTGAGTGGTTTCTTGTGGTTGATAGTAAAGGTTGATGTGACCTTAATTGGAAACTCCCACAGTACAGCTCAATGAGACGATTAGGATTTGACTATAAAGACCCTTCCCTCCCCCCTGCACTGCCCTGGAAGGTTGTGCATGGGAGTGCACTCTTGGGAGTTTCAATTTAAGTGCTACCTTTATCAACTAATATAAACCCAACCACCTCGGTCCACATACCATCAATGTAACCCCTACAATATACCAAAAACAGCTCCCCCCCCACAAATACTACACTTTCGCCACTCATCACCCGCGAACCCTCTTTATGCACCCCCCTCCACCCCTGCACTCCCTGCCCTCATATTCCCTAACTTGTGAACCGTCAAAAATTTGCACAATCAAAACTTTGTTCATAACTGGCACCTCTACATTACAAAAAGCCATGTTTACAAGGGGTGATGATTTCACTGTTATTATCATCAATAGACGGCAACAGTGACAACCATTCCCAGCGCATTAGAACTAAAGCACTACGGAATATTTCATACCCACCAAACCACATATTTGGGTTTTACTCCAGCACAGGTAAACGCAATTACGACGAGGTACTGGCTTTAGTTTTACTTTTTCAATAGATCTAAAAACATGAATACCAACACCATGGGAATTTTTTTTCGGGATTCTAAAACATCAATGGCTTCGGTTTAACAACCGAGAAACAAAAACCACCAAAATATTCAAACCTAACAGATAACCCACAACGAAAACACAACCAACAGCCACCAACTGAAACCATGGTTGTGAGCTCGGCGGACGAAAGAGACGATGCAGGCGGCGGTGGTGTGTGGTTAAAGAAAAGGAGAGGGTTTTGGTGGTGTATGTTTTCAGAGTGGAATCCTCATTATGTCTCACACACTTAAAACAAATAATTGGAGAAAAATGAAAGTTATAATAATCAACACTTCTCTACCTTTGCATTTACTCCCTCCCAAAACTAAACAAAAAACAAGAACCCTAAAAAAATTCTAAACAAACCGCCAGCTATTGATAATCCGATCAAAACATAAACAAAAACCCAACCACAAAACAGAAACCCCAAGTCTGTGTAAATCAATATAAGATCATAACCATCTACGGAATCAAAACTGATTATCAAACAACAACCAAATTCAATGATCATACCCCACAACAAAAACATCCATTGAATTGAAAAACCAAACAAAATTGGAACAAAAAATTTCGGATCATAATATATGTGTGCTTCTAAATCGATCTCGGAATCCTAACAAAAAACACCTAAAATTAAACGATTGATGATGAACAAATTAACAAAACGGTCAAGGGCAACAACATAAAAGGATTGTGGAATGTATTATCATATAAGAGGGTGTTTGGGTTGCTCTAACTGGAAAAATCTTCTAAACAGATTACTAATATCTACCAAGAAAAGTCAAAATCTTTTTTTCAATTTGTAAGCAATATCTACTATATTTAAGTTAACAACACTTTTTTAATGCAAATTTGTGCGGTCTTATTTCAGCCAATGATACCTACATTTGGTTTGTTTATTCAGTTTTGCTATCAATCCAATTATCTTGAAGATTGTGATGGACTATGACGTTATTTTGAATTAATACTTAGATCTCACGGAGAAACTGAGAAGGTAATGGCACATCCTGGCAATGAGGTACTAACTAAGCTCAACCAAGTGGTTCCTCTGGGTGTTAAGTCTGAAAAAGTTGTGTTGGTAATCGAGTTTATCTATTAGAGATGTCTAATGTCGACAAAGTTTAAGTGATCAACTGCATGTTGGAGCTACTACTATTGCTACTTATGTAAAATAAATAATCTACATGTCACGTGGGTATTTCTTTACGTATTTAATCATTGGATAGATGAGGATAATTTCCACTAATGTGAGCTGATTCTGTTATGAAACCCGACTATAGTGCTACTATGTGTTTTCAGAACCTGTTCAGTGTGTGTTCTACTCACCCTCCCCATTGTAAAACCCCCTCCCCCCCCCCCCCCCAAACCCGCCCATCTGGGTATGTAATGTATTAGTAATTTTTAAATGTTTGCTACTCTAATGTGACTTTTTTTGTTTGTCACTATTTTCAGAATATTAAACAAGGGAAGAGCTCATCAAATTCAATAAATCTAACAGTGTCATGTACCGATTCAACTGGAGCGCAAACACTAACTACTACAAACATTATGTGAGTGTATACTAATTGATTTTTAGGATTTTATTGTGGTTGATTTGTTTGAAGGGGTTTTTTTTGCTGTATGTTAGCCTCTGGTTGTCTGCTGAATGTCTGAAATAGGTTCTGTCATGATCAATCGATGGTGTGTGGTGAAGGGATATGTTGGTCATATGTTGTTATTGGGTTTATGCAGTATCGTAGGTTACCTATTATGTGGAAGATGGTGTGCTTCATTGTGGCATGGAAACTTCGTTCGTGAGTGTGTGGATTTATTTTACGTTCTTATGGGAAAAACCATGATGAGCCGGCAAAATAACTCAGTGTAAGCATTTCAGTTCATTCGCGGTTGTGTCACTGAAAGTTCGTTATAGAGATAGGATTACGATTCTTTGAGAAAACCATGAGAGGCGGCAAATAACTCAATTGTAAGATTTCGTTCTTTTACGTTTCAGTTTTGTTATTACTATAAATTATATTGTCTTATTGCGGTTACCAAGATTCATGTTTTCTTGATGTTTAGTAATTCACGTCTAATCAAATGCCTAATGCAAATTTGCAATGTGCTATTATATAGTATATTGCGTTATGAGGTAAGCAATACCCTTCTCTATTTTTTCAAAATCCATTATGTTTTGCCCCCCCCCCCCCCCCCCCCCCCCCCCCCCCCCCCCCCCCCCCCCCCCCCCCCTGGTGAAATCATAGACTAGTATTGTAAGCGTCAGCTTACTCCCATTAATGCAATTATGCGAATCTCCTAATAAAAAACCAAATTTTTTTTTTTCATTGTTTGCATCAGAAAAGATTGGCACATAGGGGTTCTTATTCTTTGCTGACTATTTTGTAGTCCTTCACTATTTAAACCATAAACCAAGATTGAATAAAGCTGTACATGTCAACTCACAGTTACTATACCTTAGTGTTTATGTTGCGCTACACTCATGGAAAAAGAGGACGTATTTGCAAAATAGGCAAGTGGGGATGTGCCATTTTCAAAGGAACCACTTTTAAGCTATTCTTCGTTTGTGAAGAGTGTCGGCTGAGCATGGGCCGCGCACACTCTCGGGGAGTGAATGCTCTCGCGCTCGCCCCCGACTGCGAAAACCACCTTCAATGAGCAGTGACCTGGGTTTTCTCTGCTATTGGGGTTTGTGAGGAGGCATGGATGGCAGGTGGGAGAGGTGTGGGGGGGTGGTGGAACATGGGTGTATGTAGGGTGTGGGGGAGGGGATTGGTGCCAAGGTGTTTTTTTTTTCGCAAACTCCCTTATTATGTAGTCGCTGGTGTTGATTATTAATGTGAATTCTGAATCGCGGCCTACCAACTCCTCTCGGCAGCCCCGCTGTGTGTGTGTGTGTAGGGTTTCGGCGATCTTGGTGGGTTGGACAGGTGCTACTGCAGGTGCATTCTGTTAGTACTGCCTAAGCCATGATGTTAGTATGTGTGCAGACATTATAATTCAATAAGGAGTCTAAGTTCACACCCCCACGTCACCTATCTCCCCATTACCTTCCCAACATACTCCTCCAAATGCACACACCCACCCTCCTTCCCCCCCCCCCCTCCTTCAAACCCCAACCCCCCCACACCATTCACTCCACAAACCCACCACCCCAACCCCCCTCACCCCACCCTCCACCCCCCACTCCCCAGACACCCCCCCCCATGGGGCCTAGTTTATAAAAAAAATTGTTTACTAAGTGACCCTTTTTAACATTTGTATGTTGCAGGTTCTAAATATATGGCTTTATTGGAGAATCTTTTTGATACCACTATCTTTAATATAATTACCATCTAAACATTAGAATTGAATACGAAAAATAGTTAAGGGATTTTAATATGGAGGTCAGGAGGGTATGATTTTTTAACCGGTCGTTTTATATCTGAATCATCTATTTAATGAGGTAAGTTATCAATTTCATCAAGAATAGTTTTGGTTATTAATAAAGTTTCTTAGCAGGAAGTTTATATTGATTAAAAATATCCCATTTTTCTAGGAAATTTTTCATTTGAGAATGAAAAAACTGAAAACCTTTTTAGTCGCACTTTTTTCCAATATTTTTCAAAAAAAACAAAATTTTCATTTTCTAATTTTATATAGAAAAATAGAAAATCACATTTACTATTCTCCATTTCTTTTCATTTAAAAAAAATACAACTCCCATCTAAACAGGTTTTCAAAATTTCCAACTCTTCTCTAGAGAAGAAAAAACATTTCCTTCTCTAGGAATTTAGAAACATAAAAACATGAAAAAATTTCTACAACTAAACATTACTTAAGTTACCATCGTGAAGAAAATAAGCTCACTTATTGAAATATTCTGAACAGTTTAAGACCACTAAAACTCATAATATTTCCATCAAATATTCAGCAGTGATTGCATTAGAATGAGAATAGCAATTCAATTTTGTCACTACTTTCCCAAATAAATACAGCTTAAATATAGAGAATTAAATAACTAGTAGGTAAAATACAACGAGAGCAAAAAGTCGCTTTGGCCGAGTGGTTCGTGTGCCTGCTAAGTACATGGGGTTCCCCCGTGAGAGTTAGAATCTCTCAGGCGACGGTTTTTTTGTTTTTCCACTTGTTATTTCAAAAAATATAGTTATGGGAAATTCATAAAAAAAAAAGGAAAAATTACACGGATCGTCCCTGTGGTTTACCCAGAAATCATGTTTCGTCCCTATTTGATTTTAATTACACTGATGGTCCTTATTTTATCAAACATGTTTCACTGATAGTCCCTATTCTGAAAAATATAGACTATCCGTGTAACAAATTTCAAACAAACTAATTACACAGTTAGTCCTTATTTTTGAAAAATAGGGACCATCAGTGTAATTAGTTTGAAAATTAGGGACCATCAGTGTAATTAAAATCAAATAGAGACGAAACATGATTTCTGGGTAAACCACAGGGACGATCCGTGTAATTTTTCCAAAAAAAAATTATGAAATGTCATCAAGTTAAATTGATGTGATTAACTGTCAACATGACCTATTTAGTGTGTGTTTGGCACGGATTATTTTTGAGCTAGGGATGGCAACAGGTCGGGTTTTAGTGAATCCGTACCTGCACCCGTTTATAATTTCCAATCCTGTATCCCCCCCAATACCCGATGGGTACCAGTTAGTATTATCCATCGGTTTTTGGGGTTTACCCGTGGGTTTCGGTTATCCGCAATTGAATATTCGTTGGACATGAACAATGTAAGAAAAATATGATTTCGTTCATGGACAGTGTCTTTTGGTTTTTTCAGTTTTTTCTGCTCGCCTCTAAGATTACCAAAAGCTTGATGAATGAATTAGTAAATGATGGCATTAAACTTTCAAAGCTTGAAAATATATACAGGTTTCATTAATGGTGTTGCAAATAAGTGGCTAATTTTCTGCCAAGTCTCATAAACACTAAATCATGTTAAAGAATCTGGGCTTGCTTCTCTATTTGGTAAACTCAAATATGAAGAAAACCTCATATACAGTATCTATGAAACTAAAAAGCAAAAATCTCTTGCTACCGCATCCCCTTTGTCAACCGCTTTCTTCTCAACCTCTATTGTTCAGGACTTTGAAGATAGTCCCGATGATGAAGAGGATACAAGCAGCCAAGAATACTTGAATGACCTTGAAGAGGAATATCAAGAAAGATCTCTTTTAGCCAAGTCTAAAAGATTCTTCAAAAAGGGGTCTCAAAGGTTCAGTAGTGCAAAAGCAACTGATGATATTGTATGCCACAAATATGGAAGAAAAGGTCACTTTGCATGAGACTGTTTTTCTAAGACTTCGGTTCCTTCATACTCATCACCTTTTCAAAACAATACTCAACCTAAATTCTTTAGTTCCTCTCAACAGAAACGTGAACTGAGGCCAACCAAAGACTTTGAAGCCAAATACAACAAAGTCAAGGCTAAACTGGCCCTCCTTAGTTCTAGTGCTTTAACATCTAAATCATCAATGGTCAAGAACAAAGGTCTTGTTGCTGAAGCTTACGAATGGGATGAAGAAGATGTATCATCAGATTACAATAAAATGGTTGAGGTAAAGGTTCTCATGGCACTTGTTGATGATGAAAATGTTGTTATCTGCAAAGAAAGTGCCAAAAATGGTGAATGTGTTAAGATCTTAATGAAAAAGTGTGACATCAAGAAGCCTATCTGGTACCTGGATAGTGGATGCTCAAGGCGTATGACTGGTGTCAAAAGCTATCTGCATAAATATGTGGAACAATCGGGCCCTAAGGTGGTATTTGGAGATGACTCTACATGCACCACCGAAGGACATGGTTCTATAAAATGTAATGGTATAGTTTTTAAAAAAATAGCATTTGTAAATGGTCTCAAGTACAATCTAATCAGCATAAGCCAATTATGTGATGCTAAATATATTGTACAGTTTGATAAGAAAAAGAGAATTATCTTTAACTCTAACAAAAAGTTGTAATGATTGCTCCTAGAATAAGAGATGTGTATGTTTCTTGACGTGACCGCACTCTTTACAAAAATCTATTTCTTTGCCAAAGCATTGAAAGTTTTAAAACTAGATAGGGCATAAGCGACTTCACTATTAAAACTTCAAAAGAATCAATCAACTGGCAAATAATTAATTGTTATTCGTCTTCCCTCATTGTCTATCAAAGGCAAAACCTTTTTTGTTATCATTGTGAAAAAGGGGAAGCATTATAAAGCCAACTTCAAAACAAAACAAACCTCATCAATCAAAAAATGTCTTCATCTTCTTCACATGGACTTGTTTGGACCTATAACTCCTAGGTCTATTAACCATGAAAAGTATATCCTTGTCATTGTTGATGAGTACTCAAGGTACACTTGGGTATACTTCTTGAAAAAGAAAAGCCATGCACCTGAAACCATTATCTCCTTCATCAAAAGAGTTTAAAATCAAAATGACATCAAAGCCAAATAACTCAGGACTGATAATGGTACTGAATTCAGAAATAGCATTCTTGTCAACTTCTGTGATGAAAAAGGAATTCCATAAAACTTTTCCTCTCCCTACACACCTGAACAAAATGGTGTTGCTAAAATTAAAAACAAAACTCTCATTGAAGCTGCAAGAACAATGCTTTCAGGATCTGTCTTTTCAAAATAATATTAGACTAAATCTGTAGCCACTGCATGCTACACTAAAAACATGTCCACTATTGTTAAAAGACATCTCAAACTCCCTATGAAATCTTTCGTGGGAGACTTCCAAACATTGACTTTCTATATGTCTTTGGATGTCTCGTTTTCATCCATAATCATAAAGATCAGTTAAGAAAGTTTGATGAAAAAGCTGATGATGGTTATTTTCTTGGATACTCACTTGTTTCTAAAGCCTTCAGGGTCTTCAATATAAGAAGACAACAAACTGAAGAAACTTACCACATCACATTTGATGAAAGCACTGAAGCTATCAAGTTTTCAAAACCTTTAGTTGATGATATCAACATTGCTGAATCAGAAAGATATCCACCTGATGAATATCTTCATCCATATGATCCTTCTCAAAGGTATCAAGTTGATAGCAATGCTGTTTAGTACATAGATCCTTATGAGAAACATGAACCTATTATCATTGAAGATGATGCTTCTCTTGATCAAAATGATCAAGCTGATCAAACTGATCAAATGGATCAAGATGATCCAAATGATCAAAATGATCATCCTGTTCAAGCTGCTGAAATCTTAAATGATGATCAGCATGAACACTCAAATCACAACAATGATAATCATATCATTGATAACCTCCCAATCACTGAAGATGTTCAGATCACTGAACCTTTATCTTCTCCAACTGAGGATACTTCAGCACCAATTGTAGTTTCATCAATCCAAACTGAATCTCCCTCATTCATCCCATCTATGACATCTCCATCTCCTCAAGACAGATGGTCTAAGGACAAACATATTAAGCTGGTTAACATAATAGGCAATCCAGGAATGCTTATTAGGGCCATGGCTAAGGAACTTAGTGCTGCTTCAACTTATGAATGTCTATTTGTAGATTTTCTATTTGAAGAAGAACCTAAAAAGGTCTGAAGCACTTAAGCATCCTGGATGGGTTAATGCCATGCAAGAGGAACTAAACTAATTTGCCAAAAACAAAGTCTAAACTCTGGTTCCTGCACCTTATGGTAAAACCATAATTGGCTCTAAATGGGTATTTAGAAACAAAAGGGATGAAACTGGCATTGTAATAAAAAAACAAGGCAAGGCTTGTAGCTCAAGGCTACAATCAACAAGAAGGCACGGACTATGATGAAACATTTGCTCCAGTTGCAAGACTTGAAGCAATTAGGATCTTTCTTGCCTTTTCCAGCTACATAAACTTCACAGTCTATTAAATGGATGTGAAAAATGCTTTCTTAAATGGAAAACTGAAAGAAGAAGTTTATGTCAAACAACCTCTAGGTTTTGAAAGCAGTAAGTTCCCCAACCATATTTGCAAATTGGATAAAGCCCTTTATGGACTTAAACAAGCTCCAAGAGCATGATATGAAACTCTCTCAACCTTTCTCACTAAACACAAGTTTGTGAGAGGAAATAAACAACACATTGTTTGTCTACAAAACCCAAGCTGATATAATTCTGGTTCAAATCTATGTTGACCATATTATTTTTGGGTCAACTAGCACAAAATTGTGTAAACAGTTTGCAGTTTGCTAAACTGATGACTCAAAAATATGAAATGAGCATGATGGGTGTCCTTACCTATTTCCTTGGATTTCAGATTAAACAATCTGAAAGAGGCATTTCAATCAACCAAGAAAAATATGTCAAGGATCTACTAAAGAAGTATGACATAAATGGTTCATCAGTGAAAACTCCAATGGTACCCACTAATAACTTAGGACCTGATCTCAATGGAAAATATGTGAATGAGACTCAGTACAAAGGTATGATTGGTTCACTAATGTACCTAACTGCAAGCAGACATGACATTCAATTCTCCACTTGTCTTTGTGTAAGATATCAAGCGATTCTTAAGGAATCTCACCTTATTGCTGTAAAGAGAATTTTTAGGTACCTAAAAGGTACTCCCAATCTTGGTCTTTCATATCCAAAAGGTTTTGACCTAAAAGGATACTCAGACTCTAACTATGCTAGATGCAACATGGACAGGAAAAGCACTTCATGTGCTTGTCAGTTGCTAGGAGGCAAAATTGTGTGCTGGAGTGCTAAAAAGCAGCAATCTGTAGCTATGTCTACAGCTGAAGCTGAATATGTAGTTGTTGCTGGATGTTGTGTCAATATTTTCTGGATGAAGAGTCAACTCACTGACTATGACATCATTTATGAGAAGGTACCCATATTTTGTGATAACACAAGTGCTATTGCAATCTCAAATAATCCAGTCCTGCACTCAAGAACAAAGCATATTGATATCAGATATCACTTTATCTGAGATCATATCATAAAAGGGGACATTGAATTACATTTCATTCCCACTCAGTTTTAACTTGCTGATATCTTCACCAAGCCTTTGGATGAACCAACTTTCAAAAGATTAATTGTTGAACTAGGTATGCTGAACATTGATGATACAAAACCTGAACCTTCAGAACTGAATGAAGAAAACTAAAGGTTCAGCATTTCCACCAAAACTGAACATAAATTTTATTTTTTAAGTGTCCGTTCAGTTTTTGCTTATTAACCTTTAACTTGCTTGAGTTAAGTAACTGAGCAATCACGTGTGTCTCACTCATGGATTTGATTGAGCATATGTGGTTTTGTCACCTTTTCTGGAGCATTGGTATTGGTGAACATCAAGAACTGAACAAAACTGATTTACTTTCTTCAGTTTCAGTTTTTAAACCTTGACCATATCTTATTTTTTAGCTTTCTCGAGTGAAGTAACTTAGCAATCATATATGTCTTACTCATGTATTTGACTGAGCATATGTGGTTTTGTCGCCTTCATTGGAGCATTGGTGTTGATAAAGATTTCCACCGGTTCAGCATAACTTAACACCAAACCTGAACCTA
>BQNB010003939.1:0-47567 GCA_026074375.1 Tanacetum coccineum | reverse complement strand
AAAAAGATCCGCGAATGCTTAGTCTAATAAAACAAGCTTTGCATTTTTAAAGTCTATCATGGAAACTTGCAAACTCTTGGCTCTTTTAAGCTAGAATTTGCTTTTTAAAGCTTCTTGTATAAAAGACTAGCAAAAGCTTACATTTATATAAGTTAAAGGGCAAGCTAAAGCGCAACATGCTCGATCAAGTCAAAATTTATGCTTAAAAAGACAAAAATTCGTGTTAAAACACTTATTCATTTTTTGAATTTTTTTGAATTTTGGCCTAAAATCACATATCTTTGGTGGTAAAAACGAGGTTACATGAAGACAAGGAAAATGTAAGTATGATCAAATCGAAAGATCCCCCCATACTAGAATTAAACATTGTCCTCAATGTAAGACTGCCACCCCATACTAATTTTAAGGCATAATCCTAATATTAAGGGGTCTTTACGTGAATCTAAAGCCGTTTATTAAGTATGCTAATAGATAAACATTAATCAATAAGATCTAGGATATCAGATTCCCATGTAAAAGCATGCTAAGGATTAAAGATCGAGTGAATGATGGACAAAACCACGAGCACGAGAGTCTTCATAATCCGGGCAATCCTAGACATAAAACACAAACCACAAAACACGAGAAATGGAAGAGGCGAGCCTCCTCACGTCACACTTATTCATAACTATTATACTAATATACTACTACTAGGGAGAAGCATAGGTTGCCACCCACTAAGCGCTTGTTTTTGTGCGAGTCTCTAGCTTGACTCTCCCCATATCATCGTGATATTAGGGACGAAACATGTGGAAGAGCAAACTTCCATCAGACATTTATATGCTATCGGCTTGAAGGGATAAAAACTATAAGCGGAGATTACGGGGTAAAAAATGATATCCTCACTCCTAGAGGAGAGAGGAAGAGAAGAATCTACCGAATAGGTGAAATAAGGAAGAAAAATTCGGATAACATAAGTGAGGGAAAGATAATGGCGATCCTCAAAGGATAATCTCACATATGTTGGAGAAAAAGTTTTCTTATAAATCCCGGGGTCGAAAACTTTGACAATACTCTTCAAATCATCTTTATCAGGTTCATCTTTTAAGTTCTTCAGGTCATGATCTAAAAACACCTCAGGGGGGAGATTAGGGATAGTGTCATTTATAATCAAACTTTCAAGATAAATTATGTCTCCCTCTGAATCATGATAACCGTTCTCAATATCCGTAGAAATATACATATCTAAAAGAGCATCGATCACATCAATTTCTGTAGATCCCAATGATAGATCTTTCAGCCTATTAGTAGGGTGGTAGATGACTTGTATAAATACAACTCAATCTACAAGAGAGGCTCTGAAATGATCACTAGTGTCTAAGCGAAATATAAACACAAGTGCTAAGAAGAACAATAATTATAAGGACAAAGATCGTTTCTAATAATTTGATTTCAATAACTATATGAAATGTGTTCTGAAGGTGTACATTTCACTATGCCATAGGGTCCTTTTAAACTTGTAGGAAATCCTAATAGGCTTAATACATAAATGCGCATTAAATATATAAACGCGTATAAAAGATATGCATATCACTTCCTAATATAACTCATGCATGTCCTAACTAACTATTACATTTGCACTATCCGGACTAACTATAACATTACCAATAGTAACCATTATTGTACTACAAGTACAAATGACAATATTACTCTACCAGGAGTAACTAATATGCTACCAGTAGTAATGACTATATCTACCAGTAGTAACTATGAATACAATAATCCTAACAATCCTCCCCTAAACTTGAATTTGACTTGCTTAAGTTCAAGTTTCAATGATAGAGCTTCATCTTGAGCACCATGAGGATTGAAGTAGTCATTCTGCACCATCTAAAACTGAAATATAACCTTGAGCATCCAAAACAGCTTGTGCAGTTGACATTAAGCAGCAATAAGCCATCATTAAGCCATTCTACTTGACCTTGTTGAATAATCTTAAAACTATAGGATCAAGTAGAATAGTGTTGTCAGCATCTCATCAGTCTTTGAACAACAACAATATAAAACCACCACAGCTACATGAATGGATTTGATGAGCCTCTACCAAGTAGCCATTCACTCTTGGGCTAGTCAATCCTTTGGCACCCAGAAAGGGTCAAATCTATGGTGGACTGAGAACTAGTTTCAACCTTCAGAACATGAATCATAGTAAGTTGAAAACTATATGATTTTTGGTAAATCATTACAACCATGAACGGATTTGATATGTCTTTACCTGTAGCCGTTTGCTCAGGACTAGCTAACTCTTAACTATGAAGTATGGTGAGTTGATTACCATACAACTTATTAGCAAGTTGTCAACTATATAAACGGATTTGTTAAGTCTTTACCAAAAGTCATTTGCTGTTGGACTAGCCAACTCTTTGTTGTCTGTTAGACATGGTGAGTTGAATACCATTTGCTGTGTGGTGGTAAGCTAGCACCCAAACCCTGAAAACAGTTGCTTTTTGTTTAAAATTTTGTGTCCATATAACCATCTAACATGCCAAAAACTATTTCCACATCCAAAACTTTTATTACACTTGGTGCAAAAGCTAATAAGTATAGAGATACTGTATAAATTAGTTATATATCAAAAATATATTTTATAGAGCAAAAAGAGTTATGATATATTATATAATTAACGATACCAGTCATGAACACAAGCACGCTTATAATCTATAATTTGTTTCTTTATAAACTTAACCAACTGAACTGCAGTGGTAAGTTCGTTACCCACTGCTCCATGACCAATTTCTAACTGATAATCCAACATTCTTTCCATAAGCTTGACAGTGAGGGGATACTTCTTGTCCACAAACATATAAATGACAAGGCCACTTACTGTCTCCAACACATGAATACCAGAAAAAGAATATAACTTCCAACTTTGAATTCTCCATTTGTGTTGGCTCTTCCAAAATTCACTGCCATCATCCACTTCAGGTGAATCTATCAAAACCCGTAGATCACCCCAAAGAATAAGACCAACTCCGTCAGCTTCCTTGTCCTGATAGTAAGTCACTACACGACCATATATAGTCATCAAATCTTCTCGAGTGACTAAGTGGAGTATTTCCCGTAGACTGGTGAAATACTTGAGAGAGTTGTCTTTTCTGTAGATGACATTAATTGTTCCTAACCCCGTAGGCAACAATTCCCAATCTACAACTGCATAGAAGGGAACAAGAGTGTCACAATCAGAATCATCCTCCTCATCAGAAGCATACTTGAGACACATCTTGTGTTCAGCATCAGGATCTCCTGTTTCTATTGGTATAGTAGATTTAGAAATATGAAGTCCTTTCCTAACAACAGACTTTCTCTTTCTAGGAGTCCTCTCTGAAGATGCCACATTTTCTTCCACAACCTCAGATTCCTTAAAAGTGCGTACATCTTCAGATGGAATCGGAAGTTGTGCACCTGTATCCTCCATAGTAGCAGAGGTAGCCTTAACCTCAGTAGGCTTAGGTCTCTTTGAAGAAGGTTGTTCCAATTCATCATCAAGCCTCTTTGATGCTCTTGTGAAATCTTATTGAGTAAGGGTTGAAAGATGACTCTGGAGCCTTTCAAACTCTTCCTTGAGCCTATCTGCACTGAGTGACTTCACATAAGTCATGGTCCAGCCATTTTGTAGATAGCTGAACTCTGGTTCTTGACAAAAGTTCTCATAAAATCCCTTTGCTCAGCTTGGGACATAGGTCTATCCCTTCTAGCTTTAGCCTTTTGTTCAGCAATCTGCCTTCGCTTTCTATCAACCATCTCTACCATGGCACTAGCAAAATCCCCCTCATGTAAATTAGAACCTATGAGAGTTCTTGAGAGCTCTTCATTTGCCTGAATCTTTGCCATGATTGTTATCCAGTCATCGTCAGTATAGTGCATGGCAGCTGCTTGAACTTCTTGCTCTCTCTTCTTTTGTTCAGCAGGGATGTCAAAGTCCTGATCTAATTGACGTGCCAAGAGTTTATCTTGCTGAAGAAGTTCTTCTTGTTGTCTCTCCAGCTCTGCCTGTTCTTGAGCGTATAACCTTTCAGCTGCCTCCCAGCCAAGCCTTTCATCTTCTAACTGCTTAAAAGTCCTCTCTTGAGTAGGAGTTGGTTCATCCACCAATTGGGCCTTTCCCTTATCAACAGAAGTGCTGACAGGAGGAACTTGTTCACTGCCCGCAGGAAATGTTGAACTACCCGTAGGAACTGACACGCCAGCAGGAATGGTACCACTACCAGTAGAAATGGGCATATTACCAGGAGTAACAAAGATATCAGCAGGAATGTCTTGATTAGCAGAACTATGTGTAAGACCACCAGGAGTAACTGCATTTGGTGAAAAATCCATCCTAGAAGAAGTGTCTTCTGAAGCACTTCCTTTACTTGCCCTTGTGTATGTTTTCACACTTCTTGAAGAAACTTGAGCTGGTGACTTGGCAACTCTCTCAGCATGCAGTTTAGTTTGAGAAAGAATGTGAGCAGCTGCAAGAGTACTAGAGCTGATATCTTGTTCTTGAGACTCCCCTGAGTCGTTATCTTTTGAAGGAGTGACAAAGGATGATTGTTGTTCAGCTAGTGAAGCATTTGCCAGAGCAAGGAGTGAATCCATGTCAATTTCTTTCTCCACTCTTTCAGCATCATCATCAGAATCAGATATTACCGTTTTCCTTTTCCTTTTCTTGAGCGCACATTCCAGCTTTTTGACTCTCCCAACCAAGGTAATTATAGCAGTTCCAAGTCTAAGGATGTTGTTTTCTGCATAAACTTGGAAACAAGGGAAGATAAAGCAGTTAGAGTCAAAGGGTCCTCAGCAACTCCTGAAGGTTGACCTGCAGAGGGAGTTGCTTCATGGGACCTAGGTGGAGACTCATGGAATGAGCCTCCTGCAGTCTCATCTTCCACAAAGGTGGAAGTGAGAGGTTCTTCATCAGGCTCATTGAGCCTTGAAGAAGATGGTTGGTCATGGTCAGAAGGAGGAATGTTGGTACCTTTTCTGGGTGGTGAGGTGGTAGTTGGTGCAATAATGGGTGGATTGGGGACATTGACTGGAGATGGTATGGGAGCAGGAATGGGAGGTTGATCAGCTGGTTCAGCTGGCCTTTCACCCTGATCCTCTGCTGCACCTGCCAACATAGCAGGCAGCAATGGCATATGTGCCCCAACAAACCTCATCTTCATATTTGCAAATACCTTTTTGGTCATCTTATGAGCAGGGTATTGAGTTGTGTTTGCAGTTTGAATACCCAAAATCATTTGCAAAAACCTAGGGTACATCAAAAACTTTTTCTTACTACTCAAGTTATTAAACATACCCTCAAAAATAAGTCTTGAAAAATTATAAACTCTTCCACTTGATAGACAGATCAGGGCAGTAGCAATAGCACTACCAAACTGATCCCATCCACCAGATTTGGAGCTTATGCAGTGGATAATGGTATGAACCAAAAACCTCCATTGAGGTAAAAACTTATTTTTCCAAAAGGTTAGGTGTCCCTCAGTTTGGTAACCAATATGGGTAGGTCCAGCATAGATCTCGGGGTCTGGAAGGTTACTAAGATCTCCCTCATCTGCCAATTGGAGGTTACTCCTGACAGAGGCTTCAGATATAGTGTATTGAGCACCATCAATGGTTGCAATTATGGCTGGAGGACCCAACTCAGCAGGTCTGAGTGAAGCAGTCCTCCAAAATTGCTTAACTAAAGAGTCATATATGAAGGGATCATGAGATATTGCTTACCTGAGAGAAGTGCTCCTTAAGAAGTCCAATATTGGATGGTAGTCGTCACTGCCATTGGGTTTGAGCAAATAACCCACCTTTTTGTGGTCAAACACGTATTTTAAACCCGCCATTGATGAGTTGGTAGTAGAAAAAGTGGAGATGAAGTAAGTGTTAGTGCTGGTATATGATCGCAATGGTAAGTAGGTGCTGGGGGAGAAAGGAATTGAATTTATAATTGTGAGATCTCTTTAACCTACTTGGAGAGTATAAAAATGTAGTTTTCTTTTTAATAATTACTGATAGACGTAAAGTAAAATAGTAATTATTTAATTAAGAAACCTATTGACTAAGAGAGTGCCATAAAAATTTCCAACAGTAGTTTTGCATTAAAGAAAAAATAATTTCTCTCTACCCGCACCGACTGTCATCCATCAGAAGAAATTTAGTCAACCAGTAGTAACTGTTGAACTACCAGGACCAATGGGAATCAACCAGTAGGAATGGTTAATTACCAGCACCAGACTAAAATAATGAACGTTTTCACCATTAAAGCATAAGATCACCTCTAAATCCAGGCGTACCTGCAAAATGTTAGTCCAAAATCCAAAAATAGAATGTAGGATAGGACTAATGAGTAGTAGAAATAACCCAACTACCAGAACAAACAAGTAAAACTGACAGAAGAAACAAATAAAACTACCAGAAGAAACACACTTCTATAACTAAAACTAACTTTGGGAAAAATAATTCAAGCAAAAACCTAAAATAACAAAAATACTAAGTATACAACACATGCCTCCCCTTAGGCATTATCCTCCCCTTAAGCACATCATTTATGGATTGAGCATCCCAATGTTAACCACTAAGTAATTAAACCTAGGTCCATCAAAATATTTGGTTAACAAATCAGCCACATTTTGGTCAGTGTGAATTTTAAGCACATGAATTAATCTTTTCTCATTAGCATCTCTAATAAAATGGTGCCTAATTTCTATGTGTTTTGTTCTTTGGTGAAAAACTAGATTTTTAACAATACATATAGTACTTTGATTATCAATAAAGATTTTGGTATTCATGAAATTGAGACCATAATCTAACATTTGGTTTTGAATCCAAAGTACCTGACTACAGCAATGTGCAGTAGCCACATATTCAGCTTCAGTGGAGGAGGTAGCCATAATTGTTTGCTTTTTGCACTGCCATAAGACCAACCTTCTACCAAGAAACTGACAGTCACCTGTGGTGGATTTCCTATCATTGTGATTTCTAGCATAGTCACTGTCTGTCTAAGCCTCTAATTCAAATGGAGATTCTCTAGGATACCAAAGGCCCAATTTTGGCTGACCTTTGAGATACTTAAAGATTCTCTTTACAGCAAGAAGATTGGAAGTCTTAGGAGTGACTTGAAACCTAGAACAAGTACTGATTGCAAACATAATGTCAGGCCTAGAAGCTGTCAAGTACATGAGTGAACCAATCATTGATCTGTAGAGGTAAACATTCACATCATCATCAGGTCCATTCTTGTCTTTAGGTTTCTGAGGTTCATAAGGCATAGTAGCAGTCTTCATACTTTCCAAATCAAATTTCCTTAGAATCTCAGCAACATACTTGTCTTGAGATATGAAGATCCCATCTGATCTCTGCTCAACTTGTAGACCCAAGAAGAAAGTGAGTTCACCCATAGAACTCATCTCAAATTCACTCTGCATCAAATCTTCAAACTCATCACACCATGCCTTCTTTGTAGAACCAAAAATGATGTCATCCACATAGACTTGAACTAGGATGATATCTTTTGAGTCCTTTTTGATGAAAAGAGTTTTGTCTATGGTGCCTCTCCTATATCCATTCTTCAACAAGAAGGTGGAAAGAGTTGCATACCAAGCTCTAGGAGCCTGATGTAGACCATATAGAGCTTTGACCACCTTGTAAACTTTCTTTGGATGCTTTGGATCCACAAATCCCTTAGGCTGAGTGACATATACCTCTTCTTCAATCTTCCCATAGAGAAAGGCACTTTTAACATCCATCTGATAGACCATGAAACCTATGAATGAGGCATAGGCTAAGAATAACCTTATGGCTTCAATTCTTGCAACTGGAGCAAACACCTCATCATAGTCAATGCCCTCTTCCTGTCTATGACCCTGGGCTACTAATCTAGCCTTGTTCCTGATTACAATCCCTCTTGCATCCTTCTTGTTTTTGAGAATCCACTTAGTTCCAATTGCCCTTTTTCCTGGAGGTAAATCTACAAGAATCCATACATTTTGGAACTGGAATTGCTGCATTTCTTCTTGCATAGCTTCCACCCAACTAGGGTCTTCAAGAGCTTGGGCAACACTTCTTGGTTCAGTTTGGGAGAGAAAGCAGGCAAAAAGACAATGATGAAAGTCTGTATGATTGTTTCTCCTTTGATTTTTAATGTAGCAAACAAGAGCACTTTCACCATTAGAAGACTTGTTTACCCTGCTTCTAGTCTGAACTGGCGAAGCAATATCCCCTATAATCAAGGATGAAGGATGAGCTGATTTAACCCTTTTTGTGGATGTAGGATTGACATTCTCAGTAGAAGACATGTTTGTGAGATCAGCCCTTGGTTCCTCATCATCATATGAGGAAGAAGTAAACATTCCTGAACCTGGATTGTCATAAATGTCCTTTAAAATAGGAATTCCAGTAGCAAACTCATTAGCAAAGGTGGAAGGATGAGGATATCTCAAAGAGGAAGCACCAGCAGAAAGTATGTCAGGAGAAGTACTAGTAGCAAATGGTGCACTATCAGGAGTAACTGGTGTGCCAGGAGTAAGTGGTGTACCAGGAGTAACTGGTGTACTACCAGGAGTAACTGCGTTAGTGCTGGGAGTTTGAAAAGACTTTGCAGCACTGAATACCAAATCTTCTTCAGCTTGAGCAAACTCTAATCCAAGTCTCTCTGCTTCTGCATTAGCTTCATGTTCCTGCCTCTCAAGACTCGCAAGCTCTTCCTTTTCAGCTTGAGTGCCTTCAACAACTGGTGAAGAATGAGATTTGACACTAGATGAATCTTGAGGTGCCATTTGACTAGGTGAGCTTGTTGCATTGGAAGGATAAGAGGGGAGAATGATAACGTCTTGATCATCATCAGTATCAAAATCATTTATGTCTTGAGAAACTGTATTGTTAGTAGTTGCATTGGAAGGACCTGCAGAAGGGTTAGTTGATCTAACACGACTATAATCCATTGAGTCTGTTAGATAATCAGGATCAAAGTACCAAGCAGAACCTGTTTGAGCAACAGTAGGTTTATTCTCAAGAAATTTAACATTCATAGTCTCTTCCACCCTCTTAGAAGCCAAATTGTATACTCTATAGGCCTTACCCTGAGTAGAGTATCCAACTAAAAAACCTTCATCTGATTTCCCATCAAATTTGCCCAGCTGGTCAATGGTATTGAGAATAGTGACATGACACCCAAAAGGTTTTAAATAACTGATAGTTGGAACAATACCAGTTAGCAGTTCATATGGAGTCTTGTTATGGGGGTTGGTCACCAAAACCCTGTTTAAAACATAACAAGCAGTAGCAACTGCTTCAGTCCAAAACATGGTAGGAAGAAAAGAATCTGCTAGCATAGTCCTAGCAGCCTCAATGAGGGTTCTATTCTTCCTCTCTGCAACTCCATTTTGTTGTGGAGTTCGGGCATTACTATAATCCCTCTTAATACCCTTTGACCCACAGAATTCAATTAAATCCCTATTCTTGAACTCTGTCCCATTATCACACCTGATAACTTTAACTTTCTTGTTTAATTGGTTTTCAACTAGTTTGATAAATTCCTTAAGGATACCAACCGTTTCATCCTTTTTAGCTAGAAAGAACACCCAACTAAACCTGCTAAATGCATCTGTGATGACAAGGCAATAAAATTTATGGGAAATACTCCTTACAGATGTGGGTCCAAATAAATCCATGTGAAGCATCTGTAAGGGCTCACTAAAAGAGCTCACAGCAGTCTTGGCCTTATAGGAGACCTTGTGTTGCTTGCCTTTGTTGCAGGCCACACAAGTATGGTCATTCTGAAAAAGTTTGGGGGGTAACCCTCTAACCAAATTACCCTTAACCAATTTGTTCATATTTTTAAAATTAACATGACCAAGTCTCCTATGCCATTGAGTAGATTCATCCAATGTGGCTTTAGCAAGCAAACAAGCCAAATCTCCTTGAGGAGCAAGATCCTCTAAATTGAAACTGTATAGATTGTGCTTTCTTGGGACTTTAAGTAGTACTTGAGTTTCATCAGGTAACTTGAAGTCTTTAGTCAGCACAAGGCATTCAGTCTCAGTAAAGAGAACCCTGTTCTTCTTATCACAAATTTGTGATACTGAAAAGAGATTAAAATGCTGTAGTTCTTTCACATAAAGCACATTTTCAAAATCTAGCTTTGCAGTTCTAATAGTACCTTTACCAGTAATCTTTCCTTCTCCTCCACCAAAGGTCACATTTCCACCTTTGAATTCTTGAAAGTTCTCCAACCTGTGCCTGTTTCCAGTCATGCTTCTAGAACAACCACTATCAACAATTCCTAAATCCTCAGTCAACTTGTGTGGGTTGCCCTGCATGAGACAAAATGAGAAAGGTTAGTTTCTCACAGGGACCCAAGCCATTACTGGCTTGGGTCTGCCTAGTGGATCGGTTCAGACTCAACAATAGTCTCAGATTCAGATTCAAGGGTTGAAACACTAAAATTCGATTCACTTGAATCAAAATTGTTATTTTCAGATTCATTAGACTCATCCCCATTAGACTCACAGGTTTCAACATTTTCAGAAGAAGTTTTCAATGATGTTTTAGTTTGTTGTTGAACCATATGAAACTAACTGCCTGATTCATTTCAATCTCAAACATGTCGGGAGTGGCATTGTAGTTCCCTTGTCCATGGGAGGGGGAACTCAATGCATATCACTATCTTTGGTAAACCAAACTTTACAAAGGTATTTCAGCCAATCCTCAGGTCTAGACGTCATAAAATGCTTGTTCATTGTCAATATTAATTCATTTTCATTATGAACACAACCTAGCCTACCTTGTCTTTGACACTCATTGAGCTATCTATCAGTTTAAAAAGATTTTTAGAAGACTGTAACCATTTAGCAGTGTTAGCAATCTTATCATCTAATTTAGTCTGTAAAGCTTGTTATTCTTGTGCTGCATTAGCAACAAGTTTTATTGATATGCTAGCAAATTAGACTTGTCTTCTAAATCAAAATTTAAAATCCTGATTTTCTCTTCATAAGTAAGTTGATTTTTTTGGTGACACCATATTTGAGCTTCTAGTGTTTTAACACCACTTTTATATGCATTTAATTCTACACTAGAGTTACTAATTTCTTCTCTTTGTTCATTATACAGTTTTTTAAGCTCATTATATTTATGCTCACACTCAAAAGAACAAGTTTGTACCTCTTTGTCTGTAGTGAAACCCATCATGGCAAATTCTGAAGTTGCTTCACTTTCTGAATATGGATCATTTTCCATACCAGCTATCATCCCATAAACCTTCAAAGCACCCTCATCTACATGAGCATCCTCATGATCTTGCCAATTGATAAAAGTATCAACATAAACCAAAGCTTGAGAATCATCCGTCTTCTTTCCTGCATTGAGTCTTGTTTGCAGAGTTCCTTTGGTGTCTGGACTAGCTTTGCTTGCACTCCTAGCAAAGTGACCCTTTTTGAACATTTGTAGCACTAACCAACTTCTTGTCAAATCGAGCTGCTTCCTGTCCATTGAACTTGATCTTTCTTCCAGCCTTTTTCTCAAACTTTTATACTTTAATTGACAGCATTGCCATCTGCCATTTCAAGTCTAATTCCTCCAAGCCTAACTTCTCAATCTGTTTAAGATCTTCATATGGAAATTATTGTTTTGGTTTGCTTTCTGCAAGGAAGAAATGTATAACATCATCAACCACACCTCCATGACTAGAAGAAGCTTCTCTATTTCCAGAGTAACTAGGAGAAGTAGTGTAGCTTGAAGAGTGGTTACTGATGGTATCATTGTTAGTGCTGACAGTACTAACAAATGCTGCATTAGCCAAACTGGAAGGTTTAGGAGCATGACCTTTTACATCAAACTCCAGAGATTTGAGCTTGTTGTACAGGTCATCAAAAGAGAGATATTTTAATTCTTCTTTTGTTTTAAGAACAAAAGTGACTTGAGACCAAAAAGGAGGCATGGCCTTGAGAAATTTTAGATTAAATCTTTTTTTTTTTTTGGGGGTTTTAAAGGCCTTAATTTAAGAGTATTCATTTGACTCAAGATCTTTTAGAACTTATCATATCCTGTGTGAAGACCTTCTGCTTCAGTGATCTTGAATTCTTCAAACTCTTGTTTCAAAAAAGACTTCTGCATTTTCTTTGATTCTTCATTTCCACCAAACCTAGCCTTGATTGCTTGCCATATTTCTTGGCATCTTCCAGCTGGTAGAAATCTCCCATTAGGTCTTTCGGGGAAGAGCTGAAAGCAAGATAGGTCTTTGCTTTTGTTTCCACTTCTGAACAGCCAGATGTTCATCAGCAGACATAGGAGGACAGATCTTGATGGCTCCACTTGAGTCTTTTGTAGTCTTCTTGTGACTATTTCCATTTTGAAATATATTCCAATAAGGAAGATCTGAGTTTGTGATGCAGTTTTGCATCTTCATAGCCCATATATCATACTCACCCTTCTTAAGATAAGGGAATTTAGCATTTGTGTTGGCTACAATGGTGATTTGAGGTTGGATTTGAGTGACAACCTCATCATCTTGGGAGTGATGTTGATCAGATGTTGTCATTATGGATTGGTAAGGGTTTTATAGATCTGGTCTTAAAGAATTCTTCTTACCAGAGGCTCTCAAAGGCTTGATTACCATTGTTGATCTTAAAGAATAGATCTTTCAGCCTATTAGTAGGGTGGTAGATGACTTGTATAAATACAACTCAGTCTACAAGAGAGGCTCTGAAATAAACATTGATGTCTATGTGGAATAAAGACACAAGTTTCAAGAAGAACAATAATTATAAAGACTAAGATTGTTTCTATTAATTGGATTTCACTAACTATATGAAATGTGTTATGAAGGTGTACATTTCACTATGCCATAGGGTCCTTTTATACTTGTAGGAAACCCTAATAGCTTAATACATAAACGGTTAATAGAAATGCATACACTTCCGAAATATAAATCATTCATATCCTAACAAAATATTACATTTGTACTATCGATCTAACTATAACATTACTAGTTAGTAACCTTTTTGTACTACCAGTACTTATAGACAATATTACTATACCAGAGTAACTAATTGCTACCAGTGTATTGGACTATATTTCTTACCAGTAGTACTATGGAATACAATTATTCTTTCAGTGTTTACTGGACCTTTTCTAGCGTTTTAGGTTCGAATAATTTGAAATTCAAAATATTTATTATGAATAAAAACATTTCTTTTAATGTTCGTATTTGTTTTGTGATGTTTAAAAAAATGTTTACAACATTTTAAAAAGTTTAAGGTTGAATATAATTTTCCTTTGATCATAAATGAATTAAGCTTTTATTTATACATACCTTTAAGAGATGTAATTTTGAAATGTGTTTTTACCTACATAAATACTTGTTTACGTTTAATTTTACGTTGAACGTTTTTATATTTTGTTATCATCATAACGTAAAGATGTGGAAAAAAATATTTTTTAGGTTTTTAGGCACTTTATTTAATCATGTCATTGACTTGACATTAATTGGAGGTTTTCATGATGTAAACTTGGGAATATAGATTGCATTGTTAGTCGGTTGCGTGAGCCAGTTTACTTTAGTGATGCAAGTTATCGTCTGCATAATGAGATAAAAATCAAAAAATTTTTCCGCTGTAGTAAGGTCAGGTTTTTATATTATATGATGGATTAATTACAGTGCATCTAATTTAATAGTATGATAATTACATTGATAAAAATTGTAGGTTGTTATAATATTAGTAATACATTGTATCCTAGTAGTCCTAATTGTATGAAATTGAAAAAAAATATAAAATCCCCAATTTCAATTTTTTTGGTGTTTATCATGAACCCTAGACTCAAATTGAAAGAAAATAGATGAAATAACTTACAATTGATGATCTTAAAGATGTTGTGAATGATTTTAGGTGTTGTTGTTTCTTCAATTTGTGTTTTAATTGGAGTTTCTGAGTTTTTGGTGTGGTTTTGGTCGAGTTCATCAATGGCAGCACGAATTTGAGGGGTAGGGGTGTTGGTGTTGTAGGTTGATTTTTTTTTATTAGGTAAGTGTAATTATATGGGTTTTCTGCTGATGGCGGTTCATTTGGTTGGCTCGGTCCCAAACATATTGGGGGGCCGCCTGTGGTATGGGGGCCGCCCTTAGCGAGGTGTTTTTGATTCAATTTTTGACGAAAATTTTATGAAGAGAAGTGACATATTAATTTGTATTTCATGAATTAAAGATGCCATATAGTACTTTGGATGAACAGTATTTAAGTTAGCACGACACGGAATGGAACTCGTATTGAATTGAGCACTGAAGAAGGAGAAGGGATAATATGGATTCTATGGAATGTGTTCCAGTATACCGAAAACCAATAAAGCTAGATAGTTAAATGATCTCATCAAATAACGTCATACCGTACTTTCATGTTATCCCAAGTATTTTGCCCACGTTATATTATTATTGAAAGATATTGTATGTAAGTGCTCTTAATTGTTTTTGTGTAATTTATGAGTCACTTGTGATGAAGAAGCAAAAAGGCGCAAATTACTAGTGCTTTAAACGAAGAACATTTGAAGAAAGTATTAATACTACATCAATACGCAGTAATCCAGAAGGAAAGATACGGCGTATATGCGAGAGTTCATCACAAGAACATGTATTTGATCAAATCCTGATCCGGCATATACACTAATTGCCTATTAGTCGTAATGCACAGCTGTTCATCGTCAAAGACTCAGCAATTAAATTTGATTGGTGGATATATTAATCTTGATTGATTTGATATTATCGTGGATATTACTAATGAAATTAACCCTATATCACCGTATCACTACTCTCGATACGGGTATCCAAGGATTCTCAGACACTTATATATACAAAGCTCAAAAATGTGTTTTAGTGTGGCAATAACTTATTATCTCTATAACACATACTTCTGATAGATTGATTTCCCAAGCCTTGTAGTTGCAGCCAAGCTCGAGCTCCATTCATTAATTCCTTTAGGAAGAACATGTGTAATTAGTACTTCTTAATTTATTCGATTTTCTTCATTTGTTTGATCACGCTTTGTATTAAACTGACCATGATTTGTTGAGCTAATTACGTCGCGTCTGTTAGCATTATTAAAGAAGATTGAATGTTTGATTTGTTTAAATTCGGCTGTTGCTTAACTTTTTCATTGTTGTTTATTTATGTTTATTGTTTCATACTGGTTTATGTGCATGTCATTGCGACTACATTCTATTTGGGTCTATGGAGGACCTAACAAGTTACTTGATTTGCCGGCGATAGCTCTCCAATGTTGTGTTTGATATATCCGGGACCTAGGATCACAAATCACTCCATATCTTTTAAACCCTTTGTTTATGATCTTAGTGCGGACCGGCAGGTGGACCCGATAATTGTTCAACCATATTGTTGTTCTATTGTTTGGTAAATTGATTTTGGGTGGTAGACTTCCGGTTGTAATATGTCAACATCAAGCCATGAGTGGGTATGTCCCGATGGGCTTGGGTTCTTAACAGGATCATCTTGCTTAATTCCCTTATGATAGATTATAACTAAAACTATGAGGATGCTTTATGCGGGTGGTTATCGTGACGGATTGTTCGTGTACGTCATAGGTTTGGGTACTGAAGTACCTCCTCAGAGTTCTTAAGAATGATATGCCGCTTCAAGATAAGCAAGCCATTGCACTAATTAATCAAACCAACATTTAATCGGATTTAATATGGTTAATATAGTTTTCTATTATTTGGCTCGTATCGCTCTCTTGTATTGTGTTATTTTATTTAGTATGTATTGTGGTTAGAATTGTTATTTATCACTTAAAACTGTGACAGTCTCCTCTGGCTTTGATAACCCCTTTCTGATTAGACATTTGTATTATTTGCATAGGTTTAACTCTTGTTAATTTGACTAATCAGAATAGATAAATACTAAATAGGATGATTAGTTAAATCTCACTCTTAGTGTTCGACACCCTTCTTAACGCAAAGCTACATCTTGACCGGGTACTCTGCCCGTTAAAGTGTTGTCCTTAGGTTAGTCAGCTAAATATAAATGTAAAACCCTGATAATAGAAATTAACACGTACACGACAAGACACATCAAGGTTTTTGGTGCCGCTGCTGGGGAGTGATTAGTTTAATCTTTATTTTTTTTTTAAGTATTTCTACCTTTTAAATGTTTAGTGTAAAATTATTAATTCTGACTTCTAACTACTAATTGTTTAGTTTAATTGTGTAATTTAAATTATTTTGTTGCATTTAATTGTATTTAAATAGTATTTTGTTCTGACTGACCAACTGATACGGCATATCTACTAGTTGGATCGGCGTATCTAACCTTCTGATCAGGACAGCGTATTGAGTTTTACTGTCTAAACGGTGTATCTGTTTCTCGACAATACGGCGTATTCATTAAACTCTATACGGCGTACTGCCATTCAACAGACTAATACGGCGTATTCTAATCAATAGAATACGGTGTATCTTCATCTGTTATTAGTACAGGGAAATCTTCAATCTGTTTTTCTGTGCTGTTTCGTGTGTGTTTTCTTGTACGGAAAGCACCATATACTGTTCATTTTTGTTTTAATTTTAGAAAACGTTTGACCAATAAGGAATCGCTGATGGCAAGACCAATCTCTTGTGATACATATCTGACTACTGGAATAATGGCTTACATCTCGAGTGACAAGCAATGGAAAAATGGTCAGAAAAGAATTTATTAAGACTGAAAAGGGAGAGTTTCTTGCTTAAAAATACAGCGATAACACATTTTCATGGGGTGGTTTGGAGATAGATGTGTATAAAACACATCAATAGTTTACTCGAAGTCGTTAAGCCACTCAAATAAGGGGGCAAGTCAACTCGACCGAGTTCAGACTTAGTGTCTCCCTTCCTCCTCTCAGGTGCCGCAATTGAATGGTTTACTGGTGAATGTTCGACCACTGTATCTACTGGGTTAATATAGTTGAAAATTTTATTCTACAATTTCTGATTCTTTGTGAATATGATGCAGGAAAACTGACGATGAAGTCAATGTCACACACACATTTGGACAATGTTCTCAAAATCTTTAAACACATCGATGATGACTTGTTTTCATTTCGATTCTCCCTTGTGCATAGCCTTTGAAGAACTTCATACCACTTCCTCAAATTGACCCGATCTTTTTCAACCTATGATATCCCAAAAGGGTTAATGAATACGATGAAATATGAACAAGAGTTAATAAAAGGAACTCAATTGGTGACGAGGAAATCCATGGTCAGAATATAGGGTACAGTACCAACTATGTGATCACATATGTGAACCCTACTACTTTAAGAATGGGAAAGCTAAATGGCCTACATGTACTTCTGATATTGATGGATTCTGTAATGGTGGGGAACTTCCAGGAATGGTTCGGGTTAGAACCATGACCTATTTTCAAGATCACAGTTGGTATGATGAACTAGCTGACTGGCAAACTAAAAGAAGAACCCTTAGAATTGAAGGCTTTAAGACTGATAGAATACATGGGGAAAAGCTCAACTTTTTGGGTATTAAAGTTCTACTTAAGTTGAAAAACTGCTTTCTTTGAAAACTTCTCACAACTAGATTTAATTTCTTGGTATAGTAAAATTACAAGTTTGCTGGGTGCTTTATTTACTCGCATGGAAAATTTTAGACAAAGACCTTATGCAAATATGAAAACTAAATAGGGGAATAATCCTCATCTTGATACCAACCGAATAATTGGTAGGAACTATGAAGCGAGTAACGTCGGTGGTACTCAAGGACATGATGATGATATGGACGATCCTGAATTCCAAACCTGCAAAATCAGGAGATTTGAGATGATGAAGTACTCATTCCATGATGGGGAAGAGTACATTTCCATAAAAGAATCCGAGCACCTTAACCATTCTAAGCCAAGTCTCGACGCTTATCAGGAACTCTTATGTCTTATCAACGAAGGATGGGTTGTGACATCGCCGGATGAACAAGATGAATGAAAGGGAAAGAAAAAGGTCGAACTTAAAGACCAGCTGAAACAAAAGTGCTCCCCAAGAGATAACCCGGTTATGTTTTTAATTGTTTGTCGCATTTAAATTGTTTGAATTTTATTTTAAATTGAGTATGTCTGCCCAGACATGGATACGGCGTATCGAACCCCTCTAGATAAGGCGTATGCATATCTGGACAAATATCAGTTTTTAAATTTCTAGTATTTAATTTCCAGTATTTAATTATTTTCACAGGTTTCCATACGGGTATCCTAGGGTTTGGGATACGGCGTATTGTAACTGTACAGTTGTGTGTTTAATTGTTTACTTGTTTTGTAGGTTAGCAAAAGCACGAATTGCACGAACGTCTTCTAAATTTTATGCAGGGCCTTGCTATAAACGAATTCGACTTCCTATATATTGTTTGGAAAAAATACCTCGTGTGGACTTCTAATGGCACATTTTAAAGACCCTCGCATCACTCTTTTGCTCAAACACTCAAAATGGAGAATCATTTGGAGCAAAATATCAGGGAAGTTTCCTCGTTTAATTCTTTTCCCATATTATTTAACTATTTATCTATACAATGAGGACGTTGTATTAAATTTAAGTGGGGGATGGAGAATTAGAACGTACTTGTCCTTATTTTCACAAATAAAATGCTAACATGACTAAAAATGGATTAAATTTAAAAAAAAATAGAATGACTTTTTTGTAAAAGAATCACACTAGTTTACATTTCTCTAGCGCTCATAACCCTTGTTGTACTTTTTGTGAGATTAATCCTATCCGTGTTAATTGATTACCAAAATTACACAAATATATGTGTTGTGTCGGTGATGTATGGACTTTAGTACAATTGGCTGGTATATCACTCGAGACTTAATAATATGTACTTGGGATTTAGATGGTAAGTAGTCAACATGCTTGAATGGTAAACTTCTTGGATTAAACCAAAAAGCCTACTCTGTCGTATTATTAAATAGCTACTTATGGTTAGTTAACCCAGTGCATCCCTTTGCTTTTCTCTTATTTTTAGCGGGGGGGAGTAAAGATACCCCTAGAAAAACCTGCTGAGCCATTCCTTTCTTTTTCCACACCAATAAAACTTGTTTTGTTTTGCCTTTACACCTTAGCCTACCATGTAGATTAAAGTCTATTTGATCGATGTTTCTAGTTGCTTTCATGTAAAGTCTTGTAGTTCCTGCGTCAAAGTGAAAAATTCTTATCCTATGTAAATGTCGGGAAAAATTGCACAATATGCAATAGGGTTTGTTTTGTAGCTCGGGTATTTTTCTACTTTCGCAATTATGTATTATGTTCGCAGAAGAAAAATTAAAAGGAAGAATCAACCGAACAAATGATGATCATGAAGATGGTGAATTACACCGAGATTTATGATGTATTTGCAAGCAAAAAAATGATGAAAGATAGTTGGTTGATTGAGCATATACCGAAGATATTATTTGAAAAGATCAATTATTCGTTGATACTTGCAAAAATCAACGATGTAAAGTTTTGTAAAAAATGGCCGATATCACCACTTCCTTTTAAAAGTTGTAAAGTTCTGGATGTGTAAGGGGAAGTTCACCCAAATTTTAAAGACACCTAATTAATTCTATTACCATTCACATCTCTCTCTAATTATCTTAACAACCACATTTACTGACTTTACATAACAAACTTCACCAACCTACAAATTTTTTCAAAAAAACTAAAAAATATTAAAAAAACAAACCCCCCCAAACCAAACAAAATCATTACACCCAACTTAAACCATCAATCTTCATATAATCTACAAATTATAATACACATATTATTCAATAAATATAATCATAAAACCTATCAAATAACTTCTCTCCCCCCCAATATTATCCCTATGAGATTCACACACTATATCCCCATCCACCACCCCTCAAATAGACATACCCTACCCCCCCTAAAAACACAATCACACCCTCTCTCTCTCCCCCAATATAAATCACTCTACACATTCAAATCATCAACCAATCCCCTCTCTAGTAATCAACTTTTGTCTCACTATCCTTAAAACATACCACTCTCCCACACTGTACTGTCCACCACACTAATTATCCATTTCTTTTTCAGATCATATCTGAACCATCATATATGTGTGCCCCGCTTTACATGCTTATTACTCTCCAGCTTTTTATCCTAATAACCACATATACTGTTAACGCTCGACTATCAGTGTCTGTAACATAACTCCTCACACCCTTATATCTCCCTCACTCTCGCTAACTTATATATCTAACATATTGTATCATGTGTTTGTACCTATACACACATATATCTAATGACTCTGTATACTGTAATCATACTTTAATAAACTCCCTCTCTAATGTTGCTCATATAGAGAATAATATATCTCATAATCCAATAGAGGATATAGAGTCAACCCCCTCACAACCCCCTCTTTATTTTCATTTTTACCATCATGCCGCTCGCTCCAACTCAAATCATTGTCACGCACTCTCTTTGACATGCACGTCCGAGATGGTGTGCAGCTGGAGAAAAATAGAGCGTGTGTCACATTAGCCCTATGTCTCTATAATTCTAATCCCTGCAACTGATGTAAAAACCTACATGTCATACCTAGTAACTGTTGAACTAGTCTTCATTCCATCTAACTAACTCCTGTCGATTTAACTCTCAGGATTTGTCATCTTGTGGCGTCAGATTCTCTCTAGTTTTCTGCTCCTAAATTGCGTATGTCATTAACTCCTTGTGTAGTTACTAGGACAAATCATGAGCTTTCTCATATTTGAACGCATGTGAGATTTGTCACATCGCAATGTATGAATATTCTTCTCACTCAGACTCACTCACATCGAGTGTTCGCACTCCATTGTGCTCATTGATCAATAAATTCTATCTTAATACACGAATATGGAACTCGCGCTACCTGCCTCCAGACCTGATACGCCATCAACATACTATGTGATTGTGGACAACAGGAGTTATTCGGAGACCATTACTTAGCTATTATGGAATGTTGTCCTCATGTATGTTATCGAGCTAGATGCTATTCTGGCTGTGTGTGTGTGTGTGAAAATCTGATGAATAATAGAGAAATAGAGTCTCGCGCGTATAGTGATAGTAAGAGATATGATCATACAGCCCCGCAGTTGATCCTACTAGCAGACCTTCACCCTCCCTAATAGAGACACCTAGTCAGAACCTAATAGAAAGTGTCTGATAGAGAGATAGATAGCACGATCATATGTATGACACAATTAAATATACAGCACTGCCTAATACCCCCAATCTCAGTACACACCTCTCGCCCAATCGGCTCACAGATCAGTAATCACGCGACGGCCTAATATCCGCGCCAAGCTCATCACAAAAACGTGGTATGATTAAATCTGATCTGGCGTATCCACTACTTCTCTATACGTCGTATGCACAGCTATTCATCAGTCAAAGATTCGCATTAAATGTGATTGATGGTAATTAATCTTGATTGATATGATCTTTTTGCGGATTCCAAGGAAATTAACCTTACACGCCGTATTCACTAATCTCGATACGGCGTATCCAGGGATTTTCATACACTATAAATACAAAGCTTAAAAATGAGTTTTAGTGTGCAAAAACTTATTCTCTCTATAAACACACTTCTGAAGTGAATTTTCCTACATAAGGACCCAAGAAGAGTAGCCAAAGGTCGGATGCACCAATCATTTTTCCTTGAAGTCTCGTGTAATTATTACTTGCTTACATCATTCGATTTATTAATATGTTTAATCACGCTTGTTAATTAATGACCCTATGATTGTGGGTCATAATAGCACGTGGTATAAGCCATATTAATGAAGATTATAATGCTTGATTTTTTTTTAATTTGGCTTTGCTTTGTGTGTGTTCTGTTTGTTAATTATGCTTATCCTTCCATAATTGTTTATGTGCTTGTAATGCGACCTATCATTCAAACTGGGTCTAGGGAGGACTAACAGAAACCTAGATGCCGGGATAGCTCTCTATGTTGTGTTTTATATATCCGAACCAATAGGATTACAAATGACACCTTATCTTTAACCCTTTGATTATGAGCTTAGTTGGACCAGCAAGTGACCCAATAATTATTCAACCAGTATTGTTCTTAATTGATTGGTAATTGATTTTGGTGATGGACTACTAGTGTATAATTCAACGTGTCAAATAGAGCTTGATGGTGGGTAAAAAGTTCCCGAAAGGGCTAGAGTCTTAACAGGATCCTCACTGCTTTAAATCCCTTTGTAGATTATTATTAAAACTTGTGGGTGCTTTATGCGGGGATTGCGTTAACCGTTGACAGGATTGTTCGTGTCTTGGTTTAGGAAGAAGTACAACCTAAGTCTTCAAAGAATGATATGCCGCCTCGAGATTATGCAAGCCATTGCACTTAATTAATCAAACCAACAATTTAATCGGATTTAATATGGTTAATTACTGTTTTCTTATTTGGCATCGTACTGCTTCTAGTTTGTGTATTTGCTTTTGTGTGTATTGTGGTTAGATTAGTTATTTGATCTCCATAAACATGTGCCGTCATCTCAGGCTGGGAAACCCACCTTCTTATTAGGGACAAGACCGTTTCATAGCATAAGCAGACAGAGATAAACTCTTTATTAGATAATTTTGAATTTATAATACTTTGGATATATTGGTTTTAACTCTTACTCTTAGTGTTCGACACCCTACTTACCATGAAGCTACATCTTGACCGGGTAATCTGCCCGTTAAAGTGTTGTCTTTAGGTTAGTCGGCTAAATATAAATGTAAAACCCTGATAATAGAAATTAACACCAACACAACAAGACACATCATTAAACGATTCATGTTTAAGAGGTTTAGTAAGAATGTCGACAATATTGTCGACGGACGTCACTTTTTCGATTGAGATATGTCCTTTTTGGACATTATCACGAAGAAAGTGGTAATATATTTCGATGTGTTTGGTACGAGAATGTTGCACCGGGTTTTTGCTAAGATCAATCGCGCCTTTGTTGTCATACATGATGGGAACATCGTCGAGTATGTTATTGTCGTAGTCGTTGAGAGCTTGTTTCGTCCTTTATGCTTGTTGGACATGCCTTTTCCAACGTCTTTACGTTTTCGGCTTTCGTTAGTAGGGGATATAGCAATGAGCCCGTTTGTTTCGTTTCGAGGAACCAAAGATGATTCAAAGAACATCCTAAACATTACAAATACCGCATAATGATCTTCTTGGTCCACATAATCTCCCACTATATCAGAGTAGGCATATTTCAATATGGTTTCTATCGTGGTCCCCTTAGGATTCCAAATCCAAGTAATGTAGTGCCTTTAATGTATGGGAAGATTCGCTGATTTAAACCACTTCAAGGTGAGAGGCTTTTGGGAGCCTCTTAGAAGCCAGGACAAAGGTACAGACACTAAAAGGATATCGAGTCACTTGCATTAGGTTATATAAATTAAACTACCCTATTCATAGTCTCGATACTTGTTTACTATCATACCGTCTTCAACTCTTCATCTTGTATGAGGTTTTGTATCGGAGGACATGGGGGTTTTCATTGGTTTAGAATTCTTTACACCTAATTTTCTTTAAGAAATTTCTTTAATATCTTAGATCGAGTAAGAAGATACCGTTTCCATTTGTTTTATTTTTAATCCAAGGGAAGTATTTAAGTTCACCCTCAGATGATTCATCTCAAAATCGTCATGCAATGATTTTGGTAAATTCATAACAACTTGTCATTGACAAGTCAAACCAAATATAATGTCATCGACATATATTTAAACAATGATGAGATTTGAAGTTTTCTTCTTAGTAAAAAGATAGTTGTCTACCATTCTCATTTTATATTCATGTTTAATAAGGAAAGCTTTTAGCCTATTGTACCAAGCCTTGGGTAATTGTTTAAAACCATATAATACTTTCTTTAATTTATAAACATGATCCGGTTTTTCAAAATCAATAAATCCTGGAGGTTGTGCCACGTATACCTCCTCACTGATAAAACCGTTTAGCAATGCACTTTTTACATCCATTTGGAATGGTTTAAAATCTAGGGAGCAAGCATAGGCTAATAATATTCTAATAGACTTAAGTCTAGCAACCGGAGCATACGTTTCATCATGATCGATGCCCTCTTGTTGGCTGTAGCCTTGAGCAACTAACCTAGCCTTATTTTGAGAAACAACATCGTTTTTGTCTAATTTATTTCTAAATACCTACTTAGTTCCTATGATTGTCATATTCCTAGGCTGTGGAACTAACTCCCAAACATTGTTAGCAATAAATTGATTTAATTCTTCTTGCATAACGACTATCCAACTTTCATATCCTAACACTTTGTTCACATTCTTAGGTTCTATAGTTGATATAAAACAAAAGAAGTTACTTTGGTTTCGGGCTTGTGACCTAAGTGTTCTTTGGTTGAGATTTCCTATAACATTTTCTAAAGGATGGTCCTAGATTCCTTAATATTGACTATTTCATCAATTTCTAATGTTTCATCCTCAATGACATTTTCTAGGTTTTTCTTTTCGGTTTCCCTAATAGATTCTTTTTATAAAAGTCATCATCCATCCAAGGTGATGTGTTTTATGTTGTGGAATGCGTTTCATCAACGTCACGTTGAGTGATTCTTTGATTTTTTTAGTGTGTTTGTTAAGAATGATGTAGGCTTTACTATTTTGGGATTAACCTAAAAAGACACCTTCGTATGACTTTGGATCAAACTTGGTAAGGTAGTCTTTGGTGTTTAATATGAAGCACTTTCTTCCAAAATACTCTTATAAAATAGTCAAAAGAGTTGGTTTCTTCCTCTAAAGAGTTCCTAGGTATTTTTTTCCTAGAATTAGCTCTAATAGAATTAGGTTGAGGACTGCTTTGTTGAAGTATCTACGGCCATTACCCAAATTTTTTGTGTGTAACGATTTGTATCATCCAACATTGTCCCTACTTATTTCTTGAATGTCTTATTTTTCTTTTAAACAATGCTATTTGATCTGGGAGTGTCGTAGAGCCGAAATGAAGAAATGTTTTGTGTAATTCACATTGGCATTACAAAATCTCCAGATTGCACCTCATTGTCAAATTCTCTACGTGGTAGGTTTTATTGACTCACTATTTTAATCCCTAATTTGTTTTGGTTTTTCTTACTTAAATATTTTGAATTGATCTAAAGCTTTGGTTTTTTCCAATAAGGGTTTTTTGTCCATGTTATTACTGATATAACTCCTAACCACATGCATAGATTTCTTGGATCGTTATAGCTCTAGTTTTATTTAAACTATCGAGGTTTTTTTTTATACATATGGCGGAATTATTCATAATTGTTTCAATTGTTATTAACAAGGTTTTTCATTTACTATACTTTCCCATACATATGCCCCGCTAATTCTCACTTGACTCAATTAGTAGATAACTGTTATCTAACTATAAACAGGAATCAATATAGTTCCTTGAGGCTAAACCAACTCTAACTCTGGCATTTTACAATTATCCTTACACCAAGTGTACTCTCTCACTTTTTACCTAGTCGTTAGAAATCGGGGACAACTTCCTAATTCGTCATGCCTGGGAACTCCTTTTATATAATAAGGAGTCTAAGACTTACTTTGTAATGGATAATAAATTAGGGGAGGGGGGGACATTAAAATCATTTATAAACATTAAGGATTTCTTCTGTTTATCTTTCTCTAGCTTGTGAGTTCTTTCAGAATCTTCATCTTTTGTAGAAGGTCTCTTTTCGTTTCTTCGGCTTTTGTGTCATGATCGGCTTGACATTTTGTATCTTATATATTTAGGTGATGTTGCGTACTTGCGTGCAACACGAGTTGATGATGTCAAAAATAATCGGTTCTTGTCATACTTCATATGTTTGCACGTGTATTGACAACTGCGTTCAACTGTTGGGGGTGTTCTGGGAGCTCCACGGTTATGTTACTTTTTACTTCAGCGTTATTCATTGTACCTTGGGGTTACTGCTGGACACCTCTCTGTTGTTGAGGAATTTGATCATGTATGGCGGGTTAGCAGGAGTACACAGGGTGGGCTGTTTCTGTTTTAGGTGTTTGTGACTTAGTTTTTGTATCTGTATCGGCTCTTTAGTTTTGGCTTTTGTGATAATTCTCGTAGTTGCCATCGCCTGCTATTGGTAGCTATTTTGACACCTCAATGATGACCCAGTTTAAGGTTATAATGAATAACTTATTCAATAATCTTCACAAAATCAAAGAGAAACGAACTATTTAAAGAAAAAATAGGAAAAATGAGACCTTCAATAAGCATCAAACAATCTTTATTATATCATATTAATAAGCTTGTGATAAAAACTTAGTACAATAAGCAGTAAAATTAAAATAAGCTATTACAAAATTAAAATAAGCTAAAAAGAACAAAAGCTAAACTAAGGAAAAAAAACTCGCTACTAAAATGTGAGAGAGCATGTAAATATATATCCAAGCTAAAGGGTCACTTTTGTAAATTTATCCCATCATTGAACAATAGAGTAGCCAATCATTTGCTTCATTTCTCGTACACACGGATCGCCGCATTAGTAAATTAAGATCCAGACGCTTGAATAGTGCCACGCGTCTTTTTTTTGTTGCTTAAATCTAAAGCTAGATTTCGTCCGTTGGATCTTACATTGCAAATTGAAATGAAAATTGAGATGTAAACTTTTGATCCGCCGCGTGTTGTCATATCATTCGTTCTCCCAATAGATAGTGGAATGGCACATGAGAGGTTGTGAATTAATTCCTGGGCACGTGAGCTTCTATTTCTCAATATCAACTTTGTTTCACTTCTTTAATAATAAATCAATTTTTCTTATGGGCTTGTTGTTGGACTTAAGATAGTATGGGCTGGCCCGGCCCATAAAATGGGTTACGGGCTGGCCCAATAAAATCTGAGGGCACCGCTGAACTTGTATTCTCGCGCTCTTTCATTCCCGTGCTCGGTTTTGTCTGCTTTGCCTTTGTTTTTTTATCCATTTCTTTGATATCCGTACCTGCACATACACAAACACAAAAACAAGTATATATTTGCCATTTTTATTATGTTTTTGGTCTTTTGGGTTCGTTTTACAAGATAAAAAGTATGTATAAAATAGCGAATACCAAGGATGATAAGTCGTACTCATGTTTTAGCCGTATTCTCAATGCCTTCTGCAATGTGTACCAAAGCCGCAAAGTAAATCTTCCACCACAATCTGAGATGATCAACACATGCACTTCATGCCTTGTTACTATCTCTTTATTGTAAAGTCTTGCCAAATTCTCCATTTTAAAATCTTTACTATTAGGAATATTGTATTCATAGTTACTACTAGTAGATATAGTCATTACTACTGGTAGCATATTAGTTACTCCTGGTAGAGTAATATTATCATTAGTACTGGTAGTACAATAATGGTTACTACTGGTAATGTTATAGTTAGTCCGGGTAGTACAAATGTAATAGTTAGTTAGGATATGCATGAGTTATATTAGGAAGTGATATGCATATCTTTTATACGCGTTTATATCTTTAATGCGCATTTATGTATTAAGCCTATTAGGGTTTCCTACAAGTATAAAAGGACCCTATGGCATAGTGAAATGTACACCTTCAGAACACATTTCATATAGTTAGTGAAATCAAATTATTAGAAACGATCTTTGTCCTTATAATTATTGTTCTTCTTAGAACTTGTGTTTATATTCCGCATAGACACTAGTGATCATTTCAGAGCCTCTCTTGTAGATTGAGTTGTATTTATACAAGTCATCTACCACCCTACTAATAGGCTGAAAGATCTATCATTGGGATCTACATTTGGTATCAAAGCCTTTGAGAGCCTCTGGTAAAAAGAATTCTATAAGATCAGATCCATAAAATCCCTCATAAATCTATAATGACATCATCTGATGAACAACACTCCCAAGATGATGAGGTTTTCACTCAAATCCAACCTCAAATCACCACTGTAACCAACACAAAGGCCAAATTCCCTTATCTCAAAAAGGGTGAGTATGATATTTGGGCCATGAAAATGCAAAACTACATCACGAACTCAGATCTCCCTTGCTGGAATATTGTTTTGAATGGAAATAGCTACAAGAAAACTACAAAAGATTCAAATGGAAACATCAAGATCTGCCCTCCTGTATGAGCTGAAGAACATTTAGCTGTTCAGAGGGAAACAAAAGCAAGGACTCCCTTGCTTACAGTTCTTCCTGATGACCATATGGGAGATTTCTACCATCTGGATGATGCCAAAGAAATATGGCTAGCAATCAAGGCTAGGTTTGGTGGAAATGAAGAATCAAAGAAAATGAAGAAGTCTTTTCTCAAACAAGAGTTTGAAGAATTCAAGATCACTGAAGCAGAAGGTCTTCACACTGGATATGATAAATTCCAAAAGATCTTGAGTCAAATGAATACTCTTAAAGTAAGGCCTAAATGTTAATCTAAAATTTCTTAGGGCCTTGCCTCCTTCTTGGTCTCAAGTCACTCTTGTTCTTAAAACAAAAGGAGGATTGGAGGTCTTAAGTCACTCTATTATGTTACAACAAAAGGAGGATTGGGTATCCTCTTTTGATACCTGTAAAAACAAGCTCAAATCCCTGGAGTTTGATGTAAAAGGTTATGCTCCTAAACCTTCCAGTTTGGCTAATGCAGCATTTATTAGTACTGCCAGTACTAACAATAACAATGATACCAGCAGTAACCACTCTCCTAGCTACTCTACTAGTTACTCTGGAAATAGAGAAGCTTCTTCTAGTCATGGAAGTGTGGTTGATGATGTTTATACATTCCTTCCTTGCTGAAAGTGAACCAAAACAACAATTAGGGTATGAAGATCTTTAGAACAGATTGAGAAGCTCACTTGGAGGTAATTAGACTTGAAATGGTAGATGGCCATGCTGACTATAGAGTCCAAAAATTATAGAAAATGCTGGAAGAAAGATTAAGCAAATGACAGGAAACAACTAGGTTTGACAAAGTTGGTTTCAGTGCACAACTGTTCACAAAAGGGTCACTGTTGCTATGGAGTTCAGAGCAAAAGCAAGTCCAAGACAGCTAAAAGGTACTCCACATACAAGACCCATATGCAGGAAAGAAGACGGATGATTCCTCAAGCTTTGATTTCAGTTGATACTTATTTATATCAATTGTCAAGATCATGAGGATGCACAGCGATAGGTGCTTAAAAAGATTTATGGGATGAAAGTTGGTATGGAAAGTGACCCAGATACAAAAGAACCGAAATATCAATAAAATGCCTTATATTGGGAATACTCTACAGACGAAAGACGTCCAAACTTGTTCTTTTGAGTGTGAGTACAAATATAATGAGCTTAAAAAACTGTATAATGAACAAAGAGAAGAAATTAGTAACTCTAGTGTAGAATTAAATGCATATAAAAAGATGGTATTGTTAAAAGTGTCCTTTCTCTGTGGAAAGATTGATGAAGAATAATGTCACTCAGCCTAAGGTGATTTGGTGGATCCAAAGCATCAAAGAAAGTTTTTATAAGGTGGTCAAACGCTCTATAATGACCACATCAAGGCTCTAGAAGCTTGTATGTGCAACTCTTTTCCATCCACCTTCTTGTATGAAGAACTGATATAGAGAGCACCATAGACAAAACTCTTTACATCAAAAAGGACTCAAAAGATATCATCCTAGTTCAAGTCAATGTGGATGACATCATATTTTGTTCTTACAAAGAGCAATGGTGTGATGACGTTATGAAGATTATTGATAGCAGAGAGAATATGATATGATTCTATTGGTGAACATCACCTTTCTTCTTGGGTCTACAAGTTGAGCAGAGATCAGATGGGATCTTCATATCTCAAGACAAGTATGTTGCTGAGATTCTAAGGAAATTTGATTTGGACATTGTAAAGACTGCTACTAACACCTTATGAATACGAAAAAACCTAAAGACAAAGAATGGACCTGATGATGATGAATGATCACCCTATATGATCAATGATTGGTATACCGTCACGTACTTGACAGCCTTTCTAGGCCCAGACATATATGATTGCAGACAGTTACTTTGTTCTAGGTTTCAAGTCACTCCTAAGATCTTACCAATCTTTCTTGCTGTAAAGAGAATCTTTAAGTATCTTAAAGGTCAACCAAAATTGGGCCTTTGGTATCCTAGAGATTCTCCTATGAATTGAGGCTTACACCGTCAGTGACTATGCTTGGAAATCACAATGAAAGAAATCCACCACACAGGTGTCTATTAGTTATCCTTTGTAGAAGGTTGATCTCATGGCAGTGCCAAAAGCAAACAATTGTGGCTACCCTCACTCAACAGAAGTGCTGAATATGTGGCTAATGCATCATTGCTGTGGTTCAGGTACTGTTGGATTCAAAACCACATATGTTCGATATAAGGTCCTCAATTTCAGGAATACAAACTCTTTAAATAGATAATCAATAGTACTAATATGTATTGTATAAAAAATCCAGTTTATTCAACCAAAGAACAAAACACATAGAAATTATGTCACGAACAACATTTAATTAGAGATGCTATGAAACAAGATTAATTCAGGTGCTTAAAATTCACACTGACCAAAATGTGGCTGATTTGTTAACCAAAGATTTTGATGGACCTAGGTTTAATTACTTAGTGGTTAACATTGGGATGCTCAATCCATAGATGTTGTGCTTGAGGGGAGGACAATGCCTAAGGGGAGGCCAAGTCTTGTATACTTTAGTAATTTTTTGATATTTTTGGTTTTTGTTGAATTATTTTTCCCAAAGTTCGTTTGTAGTAATAGAAAGTGTGTTTCTTACACGGACATTTTATTTGTTTCTTCTGTAAAGTTTTTACTTGTTAGTATCTGGTAGATTGGTTGTTTTCACTACTCTTAGTCTATCCTACATTCTCTTTTTGGATTTTGGACTAACATTTTGCAGTACTGCCTGGATTAAGAGGTGATCTTATTGCCATGAAGGTTGAAACCGTTCAAAAATATAGTCTGTAGATAGGAAATATACCATTCCTACTGGTTGATTCCCTAGAGGTCCTGCGGGGATCAACAGTTACAACTCGGTTGCCTAAATTTCTTCTGAATGATGACAGTTAGGCGGCGTAGAGAGAAATAAATTTTTCTTAAATGAAAACATTACTGTTGGAAATATTTTTATAGTGCACTCCCTCTTAGTCAATAAGGCCTTCTTATTAAAAAAATTACTATTTTACTTTAGGTCCCTGTCAGACAATTATAAAAAAAGAAAACTACATTTTAATACACTCTAATTAGGAAAGATCTCACAATTAAAAATTCAATTCCTTTTCTCCCCACACCTACTTACCATAGCGATCATTACCAGCACTAACACTTACTTCATCTCCACTTTTTTTACTACCAACTCATCAATGGCGGGTTTAAAATATGTTTTTGACCACAACAAGGTGGGTTCAAGTTTATGCTCAAAGCATGGCAATGAAAACTAAACCATCCAATGTTTGGACTTCTAAATGGGCACTTTCTCTCAGGTAATGCCAATAACACATGATCCCATCATATAGACACCTTAGTCCAAGTCAATTTGGAGGACTCTGCTATACCAACTCCAGACTTGCCGAGTTGGGTCCTCCATCCATAGTTCCACCATTGATGGTGCATCAATACACTATACTGAAAGCCTCTGTCAGGCAGTAACCTCCAATTTGGTCAATAAGGGAGGTCTTAGTAACCTTCCAGACCGCCTGATATCTATGTTGGACTTACCCACAATGGTTACCAAATTGAGGGACACCTAACCAATCCTAGAACAATAGGTTTTTACCGTCAAACTGGAGGTATTGGTTCATACCAATATCCACAGCATAAGCTCCCACATCTGGTGGATGGGATCCAGTTTGGTAGTGCTATAGGCCCTACTATGCCAGATCTGTCTATCATAGTGGAAGAGTTTATAATTTTTTCCAAAGACTTATTTTTGAGTGTATAGTTAATAACTTGCGTAGTAAGAAAAAGTTTTTGATGTACCCTGGTTTTTGTAATGATATTGGGTATTCAAACTGCACACACAAACGTCATACGCTACACATTAAGATAGACACAAAAAGGTATTTGCAAATATGAAGAATATGTTTGTTGGGGCACATAATGCCATTGTTGCCTGCACTGTGCATGGTAGCAGCAGAGGCTCAGGGTGAAAGTGCCAGCATGAACTAAGCTGATCAACCATCCCATTCCTGATCCAAACCAATCCCCACCTAGGTCCCATGAAGCAACTCCCATCTGCAGGTCAACCTTCAAGTAAGTTAGCTGCGGACCACCTTTGACTCTAAACTGCATATCATCTTCCCTATGTTTTCCAAGTTTATGTCCGAAAACAACATCCTTGGAGTCCATAACCTCAAAGCTACCAAAAAGTTACACTAAGGAACTTGCTATAATTACCACCTTGGTTGGGAGATCCAAAAGTCTGGAAGGTTGCGCTCAAGAAAAGGAAGAGGAAACTGGTAATATCTGATTCTGATGATGATGCTGAAAGAGTAGAGAAAGAAATTGACATGGATTCACTTCCTTTGGCTCTGGAAAAATGCTTCACTAGATGAACAAACCAACAACCTTTGTCACCCTTCAAAAGATAAAGAGTCATGGGAGTCTCAAGAACCAGATAACAGCTCAAATAACTCTTGCAGCTGCTCTAATTCTTTCTCAAAACAAAACTGCAGCTGAGAGAGTTAGCCAATTCCACCAACTCAAGTTTTCTTCAAGAAGTGTGAAAACATACACAAAGGGCAAGTAAAGGAAGGTGCTTCAGAAGACAACTTCTCTAGGAATGATGGCTTTTTCAACCCAAAAGCAGTTACTCCTGGTGGTGTCATTACACATATTTTTGCTCAATCAATACATTCCTCTTGATATATTTGTTACTCCTGGTCATAAGCCCATTTTCTATTGGTAGTGGTACCATTACTCTGGCGGCAGTCAGTTCCTAAAGGGTAGCTCAACAATTATCCTGCGGGCAGTGAACAAGTTCCCCCTCTGCAGCACTCTTTTGATAAAGGTAAAGTGCCAAATTGGTTGATTAAACCTACTCTACTCAATAGAAGGGACTTTTAAGCAGTTAAGTGAATAGAAAGGCTTGGATGGAGGCATCTAAGGTTACAACCCGCTCAAGAATAGGCAGAACTGGATGAGACAACAATAAAACTTATTCGTGCAAGATGAACTCTTGGCATGTCAATTAGATCAGGACTTTGACATCCCTGCTCAACAAAAGAAGAGACAGCAAGAAGTTCAAGCAGCTGCCATGCACTATACTGACGATGACTGGATAACAATAATGGCAAAGGATTAGGCAAATGAAAAAGCCTCAAGAACTCTCCATAGGTTCTAATTTGCCTAGGGGATTTTGCATAGTTGCCAAGTGAGGAGATATGTAGATAGAAAGGCGAAGTCAGATTTGCGAACAAAAGCTAAAACTAGAAGGGATCGACCTATACCAAGCTGATGCAAAGGGAATTTTATGAGAACTTATTGTACAAGAACCCAAGTTCAGCAATCTACAACAAAGGGCTGACCCATGTACTATAGATAGAAGTCACTCAGTGCAGAACGGCTCAAGGCAGAGTTTTGAAAGGCTCCAGAGTCATCTACAACCCTTACTCAACAAGATTTACAAGCTCATCAAAGAGGTCTTGGTGTGATAAATGGAACAACCTTCTTCAAAAAGACTAAGCCCCCCCCCCCTTTGCCCCCCCTGAAGTTGTTAGGCTACCTCTACTCAATGGAGGAATCATGTGAATCAACTTCCGATTCCCCCCCCAACTTGAGGATGTACGAACCATCTAAGGAATCTGAGGTAGTAGAAAGAAAAGTGTGGAATCTTCAGAGATGCCTCCTAGAAAGAGGTAAGTCTGTTTGCTAGGAAAGGACTTCATATTTCTACAATCACTAAAAACCGAAAGTAAACATGAGATCCTGAAACTGAACACAAGTTGTGTCTCACGAATAGCTTCATGACGCGGTGGAAGATTCTGATTGTGACACACCATGTTCCTCTTCTATGCCATTGAATATTATGAATTGTATGCCTACTGGTAACGGAACAATAAATGACCTCTACCCTAAAAGACAAACTCTCTCAAGTATTACACAGTCTACTCGGGCAAATACTTAGCTCCAATTAGATCACTCGCGAAGAACTGATTGACATATATATGGCCGTGTAGTGACTTACTATCCAGGACAAGTCCGCTGACGGAGTTGGTCCTTCATCTTTGGGGTGCTCTAACGGTTTTTGATAGATTGCACCTACAGTGGATGAAGCCGTGAATTTTGAACGTAGCCAACCCAAAAGTACTAATACCCAGTTGGGAAGTTAATAAACTTTTTCTGGTTATTTCAAGTGATGAGACCAGTAAGATCCCCTTACTTGTTCCACGCTAATGGAACGAAATGATGGATTCATACAGTTGGAAATTGGACATGGACGCATTGGGAAACGAACATAACCACTACAGTTCAGTTTGCTTAATGTTTCTAAAGAAACACATTGCAGATTTCAAGCGTGCTGTAGTTCATCCAGACTGGTATCACCCGTAAATTATATAATATATCAAAAATCTATTTTGCTCTCTAAAATATATTATTGAATATAAATATCAATATTATCCAGTATCTCTACTACTTATTAATTTAACACCCAAAGTGTAATAAAATGTATTTTGGATGTGAAAACAGTTTTGTGGCAAGTTCGATGGTTATATGGACCAAAATCATTTTGAACAAAAAGCAACTATATTATCAGGGTTTGTGTACTTGTCTTCCCACCCACCCAAAAAGCAAAAGGTATTCCAACTCACCATGTCTAACGATACAACAAAGAGTTGATAGTCCAATAGCACTGGCTTTAGGTAAAGACATAACAAATCCGTTTGATCTAGTTAACACCTGCTATAAGTTTGTAATGGTAATCAACTCACCATACAATCAAAAGTTAAGAGTTGGCGTAGTTGGTATGTGGCTTAATACACCTACCTTTTACCTAAAAAACCACAAGCTAAACAAAACAAAACCGGACTAACAAGCCAAGATATGCCTATGTTTATAGCTAATTGTATTGTGCATTAACGGATAACTCACGAAAAGACGAAAAAAACCAAGCCAAAACACAAAACTGGAGCTCGGAATGGAAAAGACTGTGAAAGCAAAGCCAAATCAAAGCCGGAAAAAAAGTCAATCCATCAAAAAGTCAACAGAAAAGTCAACTGTTCAAAGTCAAAGTCCACCCAATTCAGACCTCGAGGCCAACGTCACAAGAAATAACAGTTTATGGGCTGAAATTGCCATAACCCAAACACTTCTTTATAAAGAAGAAAGAGGAAAAGAAAAGAGAAGGGCTTATTAGCAATTTATTTGCCCAAGTAACAAGTGGGGGTGCAGTTCTGCAACTACCCAGCCTTGTGTAATACACCAGGAAAAGGACGGAATTATGCAAGAGTTAGTATAACTCATGGGGACCTTGTTTTGCCAAGACCCAAAGTTATATAACCACAAGGACCATGCTTGCAATAAACAAGACACCCGAGGGACATATTATTTGCCAACTATATGAAAACTTTCACCTTTTAACCGCCCTAACCTTTTTCCCGCTCTTTTTTCCCTCTCAAACGCACCTCAACGTGTTGGTTTTATACCCATTTTTAAAACCCTGTGTTTCTTCCCCACCTTCCATAGACAATCATCATCCCCCTCCTCCACTATCTTTCCCACCAAAACACCCCTTACCCAAGCTGGCAATTCCCCCATTTTCACATAAAAGTTTTTGGCCGAATCCATGGTTAGATTGATTTGAAGAAGCACAACGGCTTATATACAGTGCTTGGCTTTACTCAAAGAAGTCTCTCACAAAAGAAACACAAGAAGAAGAAGCAGAAGACATAGAAAGTTAGTATAAATATGGTCCATAATGTATAGTAGAAAATATATAACTTTGTTTATTTAGTTAATTACTCTTTTAATATTTCCGATCAAGTTTCAATGTTTGTTTTAAGCTTATTTACAATCTTATTTTTAAATTCTCTTGTACTACCATTTTAAAAATCATCTACTGAAGAGTTGTAGTTTTTAACCTTTATACCCGTTTTAAGAATTTATAGCCATCAACTGTAAATTCATCTTTAAATAAGATACAGACGCTCCTATTAGCTCTTATCTCATCTAATTAAACACACTTAAGACTTAAAACCTCTTCAAGATTAATATTAGTTTATTAAGTTTTTGTTTAAAAAAATCAAGAACAAGCCATTTGGGAAAGATAAAAGCTAAACCTTTAAGAAGCTTATGCTATTCACTGCTTTATGTTTATATAACCCGAGCATGTTAGCTGAAACCCCATGCGGGGTAACAAGGTCCCTAGTTAAAAAGCTTGGACCAAAAGAAGTGCAATTTTCCTTTTAAAGACTCAATTTTTAGATTTTCTTTATAGCTTCTTATGTATTTTAATCCCTTTAGACTGCTTATTACCCAGCTTATTATTGTTCATATAAAGTATGGTAGTGCATATTTTTCCCTTTCCTTTTAGAAACCTCAAGTAACAACCCGTCCCTTTACAAACTTAACACTCCATTTTCCCAAAACTAAAGGGTAGTTTTTGCACAAGGCCAAAACGGTCAAAAAGGGCTTTATGCATGGGTTACTGTATTTGGGTTACCTTTAAGCTTGAGTTTTTAAGAAAGCAATTTTAAGCTGTTTTATTAGAAATTTTAGTTGTAAAATAGTTTTTTAAGGTTTTTGAATCCATGTCCAAAACTGTGAAGTTTTTAAGTTACTCACAAGTGCTAATTTGATTAAGCACTTGTGGTTTGAATTTAAGGTTCAAAAAAGGTGTGTTTTAGTGTCCAAAAAGGGGCTGTCAAGAGCCTTTGTTCTTTTGACTTTATAAGTCAAAACCACCAATCCTTTTCCTGTCACATGTTTCAAAAAGGCCAAAAGAGCTTTTTCATAGTCAAAAATAAGCAAGTAGAAATGCTTTTTACAAGTTCAAAATTGGTGCATAAGCCCCTTAGATAGAGTACTCAATCTGTTTAAGCTTCTTTTTGCTTTTATAGCTTATTTGACAGCTTAAAATAAGCTGTCAAATAAGCCCTTGAGTCTTGCCTCAAAGCTCCCCTGGTGCAAAGGGGGAACTTTGGGCTCACTTTTCTCAGCCTTTAAGCCAAATTAAGCCCAAGATTTAGCGTTATTTTGAAAGCTTATAAGCTCTATAATAGTCCCCTCAAAATTTCATTCAGCCACTTGAAGAGCTATTTGGTTCTTATATTTAAGCCCAAACTCAAACCCTAGGCTTTTTTTCTTCAGTTTAGCTTAGGCATAAGCATTGCTTAAGTTTTGATTTTAGCTTATTTAGCTTATTCCATAAGCTCTAATTGTTTCCCAAGAGCTTTTTAGGTTAGGTGAGATCTTTAGTGTGCTTATTCCCTTTTTTTAGCTTATTTATCCTAGCTTTAAGCATCTTTAGCTCTTTAAGCCTTTTTTTAGCTTTTCTGTCATAAGCAGTGGGAAGCTTATTGACGAAAAGCTTAATAAAAAAGGCTTAAAGAGCTAAGATGCTTAAAGTCTAGATAAATAAGCTAAAAAAAAGGAATAAAGCACACTAAAAGATCTCACCTAACCAAAAAGCTCTTGGGAAACAATTAGAGCTTATGGAATAAAAAAAGCCCCAAATAAGCTAAAATCAAACTTAAGCAAGCCTTATGCCTAAGCTAAAACTGAAAACCGCCAAGGGTTGAGTTTGGGCCTTAAAAATAAGCAACCAAATAAGCTCTTAAGGCTTAAATTTTGAGGGACTATACTAAGCTTATAATCTTTCAAATAAGCTAAAGTCTTGGCCTTTAATTTGGCTTAAAAGGCGAGAAAAGTGAGCCGAAGTTCCCCCTTTGCACCAGGGGAGCTTTGAGGCAAGACTCAAGGGCTTATTTGACAGCTTATTTTAAGCTGTCAAATAAGCTATAAAAGCAAAAAGAAGCTTAAACAGATTGAGTACTCTATCTAAGGGGCTTATGCACCAATTTTGAACTTGTAAAAAGCATTTCTACTTGCTTATTTTTGACTATGAAAAAGCTCTTTTGGCTTTTTGCAAACTGTGACAGGAAAGGGATTGGTGGTTTTGACTTATAAAGTCAAAAGAACCAAGGCTCTTGACAGCCCCTTTTTGGACACTAAAACACACCTTTTTTTGAACCTTAAATTCAAACCACAAGTGCTTAATCAAATTAGCACTTGTGAGTAACTTAAAAACTTCACAGTTTTGGACATGGATTCAAAAACCTTAAAAAACTATTTTACAACTAAAATTTTTCTAAAAACAGCTTAAAATTGCTTAAAAACTCAAGCTAAAGTTAACCCAAATACCTTAACCCATGCAAAAAGCCTTTTTGACCCGTTTTGGCCTTGTGCCAAACACCCCTTTAGTTTCTGAAAATGGATTTTAATATTGTAAAGGGCTGTTTTAACTTGCATTTCTAAAAGGAAAAGGACAAATAAGCATCACTCAACTTTAATGAACAATAATAAGCTGGAAATAAGCAGTCTAAAGGGCTAAAACATAATAACCTAAGAAAATCTAAAAATTGAGACTTTAAAAGGAAAAATGCACTTTACATTTGTCCCAAGCTTTTACAAGGAAAAAAAAAAAACCTTGTTACCCCCTCAAGGGTTTCAGCAACAAGCTCTGGCATTAAATAAGCCATGAATAAGCAATAAGCTCTTCCAGGTTTAGCTTATCTTCCAAATGGCTTATTCTTGATTTTTCTAAACAAAAACTTATAAAACTATAAACTATGAAGAGTTTAAGTCTTATAAGTTTAATAAGCTTCTATAAGAGCTTATAGGAGCTTATTTATCATATAAAGATAATTTAAAGTTGCTTGGCAATAAATTCTTAAAACGGGTATAAAGGTTAAAAACTTCAACTCTTCATTAATGATTAAAAGGAGTACAAGAGACTTCAAATAAGCTGTAAATAAGCATAAACAAACATAAACTTGACTGAATTAAAAAGTAATTAACTAAAAAAACAAGTTATATTTTTTCAACTAACATTAAGACCCTATTTATACTAATATCTATGTCTTCAGCTTCTTTCTTCTGTGTTTCTTTGTGAGAGACTACTAGATAAATTCCAAGCCCTAATAAGCTTTGTGCATCTTCAATCAATCTAAGCCATTGATTCGGCCAACTTTATGGGAAAATGGGGGATTGCCAGCTTGGAAAGGGGTGGTTTTTGGTGGGAAAGATAGTGGAGGAGGGGGAAGATGATTGTCTATGGAGGTGGGGAAGAAACACAGGGTAAAAATGGGTATAACAACCCGTGAGTGTGTTTGAGAGGAAAAAAGAGCGGGAAAAAAGGTTAGGGCTGTTACAGAGTGAAAGTTTCACTAGTTGGCAAAAATGGTCCCCTCTGGGTTACTTGTTTTATTTGCAAGCAAAATGGTTCCTTCGGTATATAACTTTGGGGACTTGGCAAAACAAGTCCCCAAGAGTTATATAACTCTTTGCAAATTCCGTCCTTGGTGTATACAAGTTTGGGGTGTTGGCAGAACTGCCCCTCACTTGTTACTTTGGGCAAATTGCAAAATAAGCCCTTCTCTTTTCTTTTCCTCTTTTCTTCTTTATAAATAAGTTTAGGGTTTGGCAATTTCAGCCCCTAAACTTATATTTCTTTGACTTTGGCCTCGAGGTTGACTTGGGTTGACTTTGACTTTGACCAGTTGACTTTTCTGTTGACTTTTTGACTGGATTGACTTTCCGGCTTTGATTTGGCTTTGTCTTTCACAGTCTTTTCCATTCCGAGTCCAGTTTTGTCGTTTTGGCTTTGTTTTTCGTTCTTTTCTTGGTTATCCGTTCCTGCACAATACAATTAGCAAAACAAGCGTATCTTTGGCATTTTAAGTCCGTTTTTGATTATTTTAGCTCGTTTTTAAAGGTAAAAGGTATGTGTATTTAAGCACATACCAACTAGCCAACTCTTAACTATGAAGTATGGTGAGTTGATTACCATACAACTTATTAGCAAGTTGTCAACTATATAAACGGATTTGTTATGTCTTTACCAAAACCATTTTGCTATTGGACTATTCCAACTCTTTGTTGTTTGTTAGACATGGTGAGTTGAATACTATTTGCTGTGTGGTGGTAAGCCAACACCCAAACCCTGAAAATAGTTGCTTTTTGTTCAAAATTATTTGTCCATATAACCATCTAACATGCCAAAAACTGTTTTCACATCCAAAACTTTTATTACACTTGGTGTAAAATCTAATAAGTATAGAGATACTGGATAAATAATTTATATATCAAAAATAAATTATTTTTTTTTTTTTTTTTTTTTTTTTTTTTTTTTTTTTATTTTTTTTTTTTTTTTAGTTTTTTAATATATTTTAGAGAGCAAAAAGATTTATGATATATTATATAATTAACGATACCAGTCATGAACACCAGCACGCTTGGAATCTGCAATTTGTTTCTTTAGAAACTTAACCAACTGAACTGCAGTGGTAAGTTCGTTACCCACTGCTCCATGACCAATTTCCAACTGATAATCCAACATTCTTTCCATAAGCTTGACAGTGAGGGGATACTTACTGTCTCCAACACATGAATACCAGAAAAAGAATATAACTTCCAACTTTGAATTCTCCATTTGTGTTGGCTCTTCCAAAATTCACTGCCATCATCCACTTCAGGTGAATCTATCAAAACCCGTAGATCACCCCAAAGAATAAGACCAACTCCGTCAGCTTCCTTGTCCTGATAGTAAGTCACTACACGGCCATATATAGTCATCAAATCTTCTCGAGTGACTAAGTGGAGTATTTCCCGTAGACTGGTGAAATACTTGAGAGAGTTGTCTTTTCTGTAGATGACATTAATTGTTCCTAACCCCGTAGGCAACAATTCCCAATCTACAACTGCATAGAAGGGAACAAGAGTGTCGCAATCATAATCATCCTCCTCATCAGAAGCATACTTGAGACACATCTTGTGTTCAGCATCAGGATCTCCTGTTTCTATTGGTATAGTAGATTTAGAAATATGAAGTCCTTTCCTAGCAACAGACTTCCTCTTTCTAGGAGTCCTCTCTGAAGATTCCACCTTTTCTTCTACAACCTCAGATTCCTTAGAAGTTCGTACATCTTCAGATAGAATCGGAAGTTGTTCACCTGATTCCTCCATAGCAGTAGAGGTAGCCTCAACCTCAGCAGGCTTAGGTCTCTTTGAAGGAAGGTTTTGTCCAATTTCATCACCAAGCCTCTTTTGAATGCTCATGTGAAATTCTTGTGAGTAAGGGTTGAAGATGACTCTGGAGCCTGTTCAAACTCTCCTTGAGCCTATCTGCACTGAGGACTTCACATAATTCAGGTCAGCTCTTATGATTGTAGATAGCTGACTCTGGTTCTTGACAAAAGTTCTCATAAAATCCCTTTGCTCAGCTTGGGACATAGGTCTATCCCTTCTAGTTTTAGCCTTTTGTTCAGCAATCTGCCTTCGCTTTCTATCAACCATCTCCACCATGGCACTAGCAAAATCCCCCTCAGGCAAATTAGAACCTATGAGAGTTCTTGAGAGCTCTTCATTTGCCTGAATCTTTGCCATTATTGAATCCATCTCGTAGTAAGTGCATGGCAGCTGCGTAAACTTCTTGCTGTCTCTTCTTTTGTTGAGCAGGGATGTCAAAGTCCTGATCTAATTGACGTGCCAAGAGTTCATCTTGCCGAATAAGTTCTTCTTGTTGTCTCTCCAGTTCTGCCTATTCTTGAGCGTGTAACCTTTCAGCTGCCTCCCATCCAAGCCTTTCCTCTTCTAACTGCTTAAAAGTCCTCTCTTGAGTAGGAGTTGGTTCATCCACCAATTAGGCCTTTCCCTTATCAAAAGAAGTGCTGACAGGAGGAACTTGTTCACTGCCCGCAGGAAATGTTGAGCTACCTGTAGGAACTGACATGCCCGCAGAAATGGTACCACTACCAATAGAAATGGGCATATTACCAGGAGTAACAAAGATATCAATAGGAATGTCTTGATTAGCAAAACTATGTGTAAGACCACCAGGAGTAACTGCATTTGGTGAAAAAGCCATCCTAGAAGAAGTGTCTTCTGAAGCACTTCCTTTACTTGCCCTTGTGTATGTTTTCACACTTCTTGAAGAAACTTGAGTTGGTGAATTGGCAACTCTCTCAGCATGCAGTTTAGTTTGAGAAAGAATGTGAGCAGCTGCAAGAGTACTAGAGCTGATATCTTGTTCTTGAGACTCCCCTGACTCTTTATCTTTTGAAGGAGTGACAAAGGATGATGGTTGTTCAGCTAGTGAAGCATTTTCCAGAGCAAGGAGTGAGTCCATGTCAATTTCTTTCTCTACTCTTTCAGCATCATCATCAGAATCAGATATTACCAGTTTCCTCTTCCTTTTCTTGAGCGCACCTTCCAGCTTTTTGACTCTCCCAACCAAGGTAATTATAGCAGTTCCAAGTGTCTTTTTGGTATCCTTGAGTTCAGACTCCAAGGATGTTGTTTTCGGCATAAACTTGGAAACAAGGGAAGATAAAGCATTTAGATCAAAGGGTCCTCACAACTCCTGAAGGTTTGAACCTGCAGGGAGTTGCTTCATTGGGACCTAGGTGGTGATAGGTATGGATCATGAATGGGAGGTTGATCAGCTAGTTCAGCTGGCCTATCACCTAGCCCTCTGCCGGCACCGCCAACATAGCAGCAAACAATGGCATATGTGCCCCAACAAACCTCATCTTCAATATTTTTGCAATACCTTTTTGGTCTCTTATAGTAGCGTATTGATTTGTGTTTAGCAGTTTGAATACCAAAATCATTTACAAAACCTAGGGTCATCAAAAACTTTTTCTTACTACTCAAGTTATTAACCATACCCTCAAAAATAAGTCTTGAAAAATTATAAACTCTTCCACTTGATAGACAGATCAGGGCAGTAGCAATAGCACTACCAAACTGATCCCATCCACCAGATTTGGAGCTTATGCAGTGGATAATGGTATGAACCAAAAACCTCCATTGAGGTAAAAACCTATTTTTCTAGAAGGTTAGGTGTCCCCTCAATTTGGTAACCAATGTGGTAAGTCCAACATAATCCTCGGGGTCTGAAGGTTACTAAACCTCCCTTATCTGCCAATTGTGAGGTTACTCCTTACAGAGGCTTTCAGCTATAGTGTATTGAGCACCATCATGGTTTCAACTATGGCTGGAGGACCCAACTCGTCAAGTCCTGAGTGAAGCAATCCTCCAAAAATTGCTTTGACTAAAAGATCATATATGAAAGGGATTCATGAATCATTGCATACCTAGAGAATCCCCTTAAGAAGTCCAACATTGGATGGTAGTTATCACTGCCATTGGCTTTGAGCAAATAACCCACCTTGTTGTGGGCAAAAACGTATTTTAAACCCGCCATTGATGAGTTGGTAGTAGAAAAAGTAGAGATGAAGTAAGTGTTAGTGCTGGTATATGATCGCAATGGTAAGTAGGTGCTGGGGGAGAAAGGAATTGAATTTTTAATTGTGAGATCTCTTTAACCTAATTAGAGAGTATAAAAATGTAGTTTTCTTTTTAATAATTACTGACAGACCTAAAGTAAAATAGTAATTATTTAATTAAGAAGCCTATTGACTAAGAGAGTGCCATAAAAAATTTCCAACAGTAATTTTTCATTAAAGAAAAATTAATTTCTCTCTACCCGCGCCAACTGTCATCCATCAGAAGAAATTTAGTCAACCAGTAGTAACTGTTGATCCACCAGAGACCGCACTGTGGGAATCAACAGTAGGAATGGTTAATATACCAACACCAGACTAAACTATATGAACATATATCACCATCAAGGCATAAGATCACTCTAAATCCAGGCGTACCTGCACAATGTTAGCCAAAGATTCCAAAAATAGAATGTATGATATGGACTAAAGGTAGTAGAAACAACCCAACTACCAGAACCAACAAGTAAAACTTAACAGAATAAACAAATAACATGTGACCATGAAGAAACACACTTCTATAACTAAAACTAACTTTGGGAAAAATAATTCAAACAAAAACCCAAAATAACAAAAATACTAAGTATACAAGACATGCCTCCCCTTAGGCATTGTCCTCCCCTCAAGCACAACATCTATGGATTGAGCATCCCAATGTTAACCACTAAGTAATTAAACCTAGGTCCATCAAAATCTTTGGTTAACAAATCAGCCACATTTTGGTCAGTGTGAATTTTAAGCACCTGAATTAATCTTTTCTCATTAGCATCTCTAATAAAATGGTGCCTAATTTCTATGTGTTTTGTTCTTTGGTGAAAAACTGGATTTTTAACAATACATATAGTACTTTGATTATCAATAAAGATTTTGGTATTCATGAAATTGAGACCATAATCCTAACAATATGTTTTGATCCAAAGTACCTGACCACAGCAATGTGCAGCAGCCACATATTCAGCTTCAGTGGAGGAGGTAGCCACAATTGTTTGCTTTTTGCACTGCCATGAGATCAACCTTCTACCAAGAAACTGACAGCCACCTGTGGTGGATTTCCTATCCATTGTGATTTCCAGCGGATAGGTCTCTGACAGTGTAAGCCTCCAAATCAATGGAGAATCACTAGGAAAACCAAAGGCCCAATTTTGGATGACCTTTGAGATACTTAAATGATTCCTTTACCGCAAGAAAGATTGGGAACTCTTAGGAGATTTACCAGGAGTAACAACATATTCATTATCACTATCAACTTCTTCTATAATGGGGGCATCAGTCTAGACTTTAGACATAACAACATTGGGTTCAGACTCAACAACAGTCTCAGATGCAAATTCAAGGGTTGAAAAACTGAAATTAGATTCACATGAATCAAAGTTGTTGTTTTCAGATTCATTAGACTCATAGGTTTTAACATTTTCAGAAGAAGTTTCACTGATGTTTGTTTGTTTTTTTTCATATGAAAACTGTGATTCATCAATCTCAACGTGTACAGGAGTTGGCATGTAGTTCCCTATCATAGGAGGGGGAACTCCATGCATATTACCCTCTTTGGTAAACCAACTATAACCTAGACCTAGACCTACCTTGTCTTTGACACTTATTGAGCTATCTATCAGTTTAACAAGATTTTTAGAAGGTTGTAACCAGTTAGCAGTGTTAGCAATCTCATTATCCAATTTAGCCTGTAAAGCTTGTTTTTCTTGTACTGCATTAGCAACAAGTTTTCATGATATGCTAGCAAATTAGACTTATCTTCTAAATAAAATTTTAGAATCCTGATCTTCTCTTCATAAGCAAGCTGATTCTTTTGGTGACACCTTATTTGAGCTTCTAGAGTTTTAACACCACTTTTATATGCATTTAATTCTACACTAGAGTTACTAATTTCTTCTCTTTGTTCATTATACAGTTTTTAAGCTCATTATATTTGTACTCACACTCAAAAGAACAAGTTTGTACCTCTTTGTCTGTAGTGAAACCCATCAAGGCGTATTCTGATGTTGCTTTTCTTTCTGAATCTGGATCACTTTCCATACCAGCTATCATCCCATAAATCTTCAAAGCACCCTCATCAGCATGAGCATCCTCATGATCTTGCCAATTGATAAAAGTATCAACTGAAATCAAAGCTTGAGAATCATCTGTCTTCTTTCCTGCATTCTGAGTCTTGTATGCTGAGTACCTTTGGCTGTCTTGACTAGCTTTTGCTCTGCACTCCCTAGCAAAGTGACCCTTTTGTGAACATTTGTAGCACTGAACCAACTTCTTGTCAAACCTAGCTGCTTCCTGTCCATTGAACTTAATCTTTCTTCCAGCCTTTTTCTCAAACTTTTGTACTCTAATAGACAGCATGGCCATCTGCCATTTCAAGTCTAATTCCTCCAAGTCCAGCTTCTCAATCTGTTTAAGATCTTCATATGCCAATTGTTGTTTTGGTTCGCTTTCAGCAAGGAAGGAATGTATAACATCATCAACCACACTTCCATGACTAGAAGAAGCTTCTCTATTTCCAGAGTAACTAGAAGAAGTAGAGTAGCTAGGAGAGTGGTTACTGCTGGTATCATTGTTATTGTTAGTACTGGCAGTACTAACAAATGCTGCATTAGCCAAACTGGAAGGTTTAGGAGCATAACCTTTTACATCAAACTCCAGGGATTTGAGCTTGTTGTACAGGTCATCAAAAGAGAGATACTCCAATCCTCCTTTTGTTTTAAGAACAAGAGTGACTTGAGACCAAGAAGGAGGCAAGGCCCTGAGAAATTTTAGATTAACATCTTCATTTTCAGGCCTTACTTTAAGAGTATTCATTTGACTCAAGATCTTTTGGAATTTATCATATCCAGTGTGAAGACCTTCTGCTTCAGTGATCTTGAATTCTTCAAACTCTTGTTTCAGAAAAGACTTCTGCATTTTCTTTGATTCTTCATTTCCACCAAACCTAGCCTTGATTGCTAGCCATATTTCTTTGGCATCATCCAGATGGTAGAAATCTCCCATGTGGTCATCAGGAAGAGCTGTAAGCAAGGTAGTCCTTGCTTTTGTTTCCCTCTGAACAGCTAGATGTTCTTCAGCTGATACAGGAGGGCAGATCTTGATGTTTCCATTTGAATCTTTTGTAGTTTTCTTGCGGCTATTTCCATTCAGAACAATATTCCAGCAAGGAAGATCTGAGTTTGTGATGTAGTTTTGCATTTTCATGGCCCAGATATCATACTCACCCTTTTTGAGATAAGGGAATTTGGCATTTGTGTTGGTTACAGTGGTGATTTGAGGTTGGATTTGAGTGAAAACCTCATCATCTTGGGAGTGTTGTTCATCAGATGATGTCATTATGGATTTGTGAGGGATTTTATGGATCTGATCTTATAGAATTCTTCTTACCAGAGGCTCTCAAAGGCTCTGATACCAATTGTAGATCCCAATGATAGATCTTTCAGCCTATTAGTAGGGTGGTAGATGACTTGTATAAATACAACTCAGTCTACAAGAGAGGCTCTGAAATGATCACTAGTGTCTAAGCGGAATATAAACACAAGTGCTAAGAAGAACAATAATTATAAGGACTAAGATCGTTTCTAATAATTGGATTTCACTAACTATATGAAATGTGTTCTGAAGGTGTACATTTCACTATGCCATAGGGTCCTTTTATACTTGTAGGAAACCCTAATAGCTTAATACATAAACGCGTATAAAAGATATAAACGCGTATAAAAGATATGCATATCACTTCCTAATATAACTCATGCATATCCTAACTAACTATTACATTTGTACTACCCGGACTAACTATAACATTACCAGTAGTAACCATTATTGTACTACCAGTACTAATGACAATATTACTCTACTAGGAGTAACTAATATGCTACCAGTAGTAATGACTATATCTACCAGTAGTAACTATGAATACAATATTCCTAACATAAATCTATAAAAATAAATTTCTAAACTGCCATGAACAGTAAAAACCGCTGTTCATCTGGGGACTAAAAATATGAAAATGTAATATTTTGATAACTTGTCTTAATACGAAAGCGTGGACATAAGAAACGTAAGAAACAGGCTTAA
>BQNB010003938.1:96743-108848 GCA_026074375.1 Tanacetum coccineum | reverse complement strand
CTAAATAAGCTTAAAAATCAGCTTAAAAGTCGACAGTTAGCTTAAAGTGGACTTAAAGCTAGAAAAGCTAAGTCATTTGGACTTGTGGTGGACAACTAAGCTAAGACTTGGTCTGAATAAGCTAAAGAGGGTCTAAACCTAACCTAGATAAGCTATAAGAGCCTAAAAGCTAAAATAAAATAAGCTAAGAAGAGGTTATGATGACAGAAACACTAACAAGCTTAAAAGGCTAAAATGCACTAAGTTTGCACTCAAATAAGCTAGGAAATGAGAAATAAGCTAGCATTTTAATGTTCTACCCTAAATAAGCTGTAGGAGCAACAATTAGCTTATGAAATAAGCTAGATAAGCCAAAATGAAAAATAAGCAATACTATACTAACCTAAGCTAAAAACAGTCAAAAGGCAAGTTTGAGCTTAAAAATAAGCCATCAAATAAGCTTACTAAGGTCTGAAACTTAGAGGGCTTATCAAGGGGCTTATAGACTCTTGAAATAAGCCAAGAACTTGGGCTTAAGCACACTAGAAGCTTAAGAAAAAGGGGCTTAAAATCTCCCCTTTGCACCAGGGGAGATTTATGCTTACACAAGAGGCTTATTTGACAGCTTTTTAAAAGCTGTCAAATAAGCTCTAAATAAGAAAATAAGCTTAAACAGCTTGAGTGTACTATAAAATGGACTTGTGCACAAATTTTGACTTTCTAAAACTCATTTAAACAAGCTGAATTTGTTGAATGAAAAAGGCTTTTGATTTTTTTTTTAAAACTGCTACTAACAAAGACTTGGTGGTTTTGACTTACCAAGTCAAAAGACACCGAATGGTTTTTGCTTACAGCTTGTCTTTTGAACACACCCCACACACTTTTTGAAGCCAAACTCAAAATCATAGAGTGCTTAACTAAATAAGCATTGTGGGTGTCTTTAAAAAGTCTCACAATTAAAAAGATGGTTTAAAAAAACTTGAAAAACAAATTTATGAACCTTAAATACTTGTTGAAACAAACTTAATGAGCCATTAAAGCTTAAGCTAAAACTAACTAAATGACCTCAACCCAAACACACAACCATTTTGACCCGTTTTAAGAGTTGACCCAAACACCCCTTTACCAATTCTGTCCCAACTAAAATGAGCTTAAAATCTATTTTAAAGCTAAAACAGCTGAAACCTTTTATCCACGTATAACAATTTCAACCAATTAAACTATATTTTGACACTGAAACATTACAGCGTATATAGGAAAATATAAGACTAGTTTCTCTTCCTAGGCTTATTATTCCAATTATACAGAACTGAGAAATGAAATCTCTAAATTGATTCTAGATACTAAGTTACTTTAAGACATTAAGAAACTCAAACTTAACTAACACTAATTTTTAAAAACGAGAATATCTGAGTACAAAGGAAAGCAAAGTAACTAAGCTAATAAAAATAAGCTATGTGTCACATGATGAAATCAACATTGAAAAAGCAAAAAAAAAAAAACCTGTGAAATGTAGTCTCTGACCCTAGCCACTCTATCTGGATGAGTGGCTTTAAACCCATGAACCTATTGGCTACCTAGCCTCTAGACCAATTAGCTTAAAAGCTCAATAAGCTTTATGTAGCTTATTACTCCTTTGAACCTCCAAGATGAATCCAATGAACTCAGGTTATCATGCTTCAATGTAGATTGTATATAATGAATAAATGAATCACTAAAAACAAAGTTTTAACTAAATGTGAGCTTATTAACAAGTTTAAGCTCAAAAGAGCTTATGAGAGCTTATTGGGGTAAAAATAGCTTAATTTTTGAAATGAAAAACACTTGAAACTTTAAAACTGAATTTTATTACTCAAAATAGTAACATACAAGCTAAAGATTACAGAGTACAAGTGCTTAAAGCTGATTAAAAACTTGAAAGAAAATTGCTTAAAATTACGAAAAATTACAAACTGAAAAATATATACAAGTCTTTTAACTCTCTTCCGTCTTCTTCCTTATCTTTTATAACTAAGTCCTTCAAACCTTAGGTGGTTTTATTGAATGAGAGCAAGACAGAAACCAATCTTGGCCATTGATAGTCATCTTGTTCTATCTTTTGAGACTAATACCCTACGTGGATTTAGACCTTGAAAAGAGTGGGATTGCCAAAATAGGACTAGGGTTTAGTGGATGTGAAGGGTCGAGTTTAATCTCTCTTGGGTAATTTTGTGGGATTGAGTGTTTGTTTTTTGCATTCAGGAAAAAACGTGAAAGGAAAAGGTGTAGAGTGAAAATGGCGGGAAAGGGGGTTGGGAGAGATATACAGTGGGTTAAACTGTTATGTGAAAGGTTTGTGGGATTGTCAGTTTTGGTCCCTTAAGGTGTTAAGTAACATTGCACCCATGGTCCTTGTGGTTAAATAACTTTGGGGACTTGGCAAAACAAGTCCCCAAGAGTTATAAGACTCAATCAGCATAAACCTTTCCTTGGTGAGGCTCATAAGTCCTTTAGACTTGTACAGAAATGGTCCTTGTGGTATATCTTTCCCATTTAGGCAGTTTGGCCCCTTGTCTTCTTTTTTTCTCTTTTCCTCTTTAAATACAAGTTTAGGGTTTTAGCAATTTTAACCCTTAAGCTTATATTTCTTCACATGTTGACATTTGGATTTGTCTGGGGTTGACTTGGGTGACTTTATCGGCTTCGGCCTTCTGGAGATTTTGACTTTGTCTTTCTCTCTGCTTTTCCATCCGAGTCCGGTATTGTCGTTGGCTTCCGTTTTTCTCCTTCTATTCGTTATTTATCCGTTCCAGCACAATACAACTTAGCGCAAACACAAGTGGTAATTTGTGCATTTTAAGTCCGTCTTTTGGTTCTTTTAGCTCATTTTTAAAGTAAAAAGGTATGTGAGACATTAAACACCATACCATCCTGTTCCTTCAAGAACTCAAGTCCCTGCCTACACCTCAGATAGCTACCCCATCCTCGCCCAGTTTTCTAATCTAATGTTCTCTCTTGCAGATGCCTTTCGTTGCGAAGCCCTCAATCATCGAAGCCCCAATCATCTCCACTTCAATGAAGGTCACCACGTTGGTGTTAATTCAGTCTTAAGGGTGACATGTACCCTTTAAACAATTTATTATGATCTATGCTTCGGCCTTTAGGCAATTTATATTTTGACAATGGTTTATGTAGGCCATTGTATGAACAACGTATGTCGACCTTTAAGGTTGACTTTAAATGGTATCTTCCCCTTGGGGAGTTAAATATGGGGACGCAGTCCCAAATTTTATCTATGATATCCCTTGTTTCTTTTGTCATGACTTTGGGGGACTTTAGTCTGACCCCTTTATCATTTATAAGTAAAATTTTGCACTTTATGAAGCGAAGGCTCAAGTGTGACTTTAAGTTGTCAATTGTGCAGGCGAGCATCTTATGCCAACCTTGAAGGTAGGCTTTCACGGGGAACATAGTCTCCCATCATATTTGGGGATTTGGAGGACTTTGAGTCTGACTCCTTTAAGCGCTTTATCAAGAGATGGCTCATGCGTGGCCTTAAATCTTTGAATTATTTGTCAATGTTCAAATAAAGGGTTGCGACCCGCTTCATTATGTCCTCAAGGCTAAAAAAAGCAATGAGGAAAGTTAACGTAAATTTTATGGATGTTTATTTTCGGTGGGGCTCATGCGTAGCCCCACAACATCCTTTTGAATGTTGAACTTAGCAATGCTAGGCTCAAGTGTCGCCTTATGAGATCTTTTGTTGTAAATAACGACACAAAAGATTTAGGATAAGTCTGTTTCATTAATAGTGTAGAAAGATTTACATCATCTTACGTATGAACACTTAGTTTGCTACACTTTTTTAGATAGTCGAAAGAATGACTTTTGCTGAAAAAGAAGGAAAGAATTGTTAGAGAGGTAAGTTTTACATGTAAAACTTATGAAGGTTTGTTCCTTTTGTTGTTTGAATTAACGAGTGATCAGATGCGTCAATGATATTTTAGAGTTCTCCTTCGTGGACTTATCTTATCATATGAGGACCCTGCCATACCTGCGGGTTTTTTTGTGTTTTTTTGTAATAGCAGAACGAAATCTCCTACCTTGTAGTTGGAAGGACTATTCCTTTTACTGTGATACCTTCGCAGCTCATTTTGATAGTATGCCTTTTCAATCGAAGCTACTTCCTTGCTTTCCTTTCTTTTTGTCATTTCTTTTGTTCTTCCTCTGCCGTCTTTAGCTACAATACTTTCGACTGTTAGGATTATGGCTTCGGAGCCGTAGGTTAAGCTAAATGGTGTCTCCTCCTAGTTGTTTCTTAGAAGTGTTCTGTGTACCCACAATACTTGAGATAAATCATCCACCCATCCTTGTTGGCTTTGAGCTAGTTGCTTTTCGATTCTACTCATTATCTTCATTTGTTTTGTGATGGGGGAGAAAGATTATGTGATTTTCAATCCTCTGCAAAGGTTTGCGAAGATGCCTTCTTTGAAGTGCTTATCGTCCTTCGAACTAATTATTTGTGGCACTCCGAATCTACACACCACATATTTCCATACAAATCATTCTACATGTCTTGCACTTACAGTGGTCAAAGGCTTTGCTTCTATCCATTTGGTGGAGTGTTCTATGGCTACCGCCAAGAATTTCAATCCTTCTGGGGCCGTTGATAGGGGTCCTAGAATGTTGACACCCTAATGACTAAACAGCCATGCATTTCCAGATGCTATTGTCTTGATTTCTACTTTTTTCTTCATTGCAGATTGCTCTTTGCATTTCTTACAATCTTGAATTACTCTTGAGACGTCTCTGTGCATTGACAGACAATAATATCCTTGCTTTGTGATCCTGACCACCATTGAACGCGACACCGTATTGAAACCGAAAGAACCTTCATGTATTTCTTTTATCACATCGTTTGTCTTTGGTAGAGCTATGCAGCGAAGCCATGGTGTGTAGAAAGACTTATTTTATAGGCTACCTTTGATCAGCTTGTACTGGGGTACCTTAATTCTGATCTTCCTAGATTCTTTAGGGTCTTCTGGTAGCAAACCACTCTACAAATACTCGTGGATGGGGGCATCCAGCTTTCCTCTTCTTTGGTTTCAACTTGTAGAACCTCCTTTACCTCTATGGACCTTCTCACAAGGACTTCGACTAGTACTTCTTAGTGAGATGCATGAAGGTCATCGAAGCTACTTTGCTTAGAACGTCATGTATAAACTCACATTTTCACACCTTTTTACATCAATGAACATCCGATTATTTACTTTAAATTTTTACGCGTTCACTTTAAATTTCCAATGTTTAGCTAAATCGCGTAAACTAAAAACCAACATTCAACCTAAACGGACATCCAACAATTATAAGTTTACGTCAAACAAGCGTTATATAACTATTTAAAGGATAATTATTAACTTTCCATATTTTATTTTTATTAGTCACGTAAAGTGTTTACGTTTCGCAATAAAATACATTTAGGCATACCCGGAACCACCAAAACTTATCTACGCTTCAACAAATACCCATTTTTATACCCAATACTCAAAAATTACAAAAATCTCTTATTTACATACATGTGTGGCCGGATATAGGGTATAATATAAGAGAAAATATCTTAAAATGTCAACCAAAGTCTTGTACAAGATAACACTCATCACACTTAAGTTCATGACTAGTGTTTTTGCTTATTTCTTCCTTGATTTCCTCTCTTTGCCCAAGAAAGTGTACAATGCACCTAGACATAATACCAACTAGCTACTTGGAGTATATAAGGCAAGCAATTAGATAGAAAAACACACAACACTCATTTGCTTAATTGAAAACAACACTCATCTCTCTTTTTCTCTCCCAAACCCACGGCCAACATCAAAAACACACAAATAATTCACACAATTTTATTTACCACATTTCCAAGTATTCTTACATCATATCTTAGGTATATCAAGAAGGTTTGAAGGCTTGGTTTAGAGTTTACAAGGGTTAAACAAGAAAGGTTTAAGATTAGGGTTTTCTTGAAAGTTAGGGTTTTCTAAGTATTGGAAGCTTGGGTTTATCATCTAAACTAGGGTTTAGATCATATTGTTCATCATTCTACATCATATTAAGGTTATCTAAAAACCCTAAACTCTTTACATTTATGATTTTATGTGTATATATTGTTTATATAGTTAATCACCATCTAGGAAACTTATTAACTTGTAAAATGGATTTTTACACTTGGATATGATTTGGTATACTTTTACATATGTTATATGGATGTTAATATCATGTGGGAATGGAAGTATAAGTATTGTACAAGTGTGGTTTATGTATAAAAAGTATATATAAACTAGTTACCTTAAAAGTGTACTTATTAAAGTTTATGAACAAATAAGTATGTAGACTTGTGGATCTTGTGATTCTTGGACAGAAAAGTATTTTAACAAATGATGGACTAAGGACCTTAAGTATGTAATACATGTGGTATACGACATGGTAGAGGATTTGTAACAAAGTTACTAAACTAAAAAGTTACAAAAACAAGTTTTAAACACATTTTATGTAAAAATCTTAAAGGGTCTGATCAAATTCAAAAAATAAATTGTTAATTTTATATTTTTATTAAATACTACATGTTACAAGGATCGTAGGCATATAAGCGAACTTGAAAAATAAAATAAAAAAAACAAGGTAGGTGGTTGTAGGTTGACGAAAAGGTAGGTTTAGGAAAAAAAAAAGTTAGTGGAAAAAAAAAAGTGGTGTAAAAAATAAAAAAAATAAAAAAAAACTAAAAAAAAAAAACAGATGAAAAAAAAAAAAAAGAAAAAAAAAAAAAAAAAAAAAAAAAAAAAAAAAAAAAAAAACAAAAAAAAAAAAAAAAAAAAAAAAATACAAAAAAAAAAAAAAAAAAAAAAAAAAAAAAAAAAAAAAAAAAAAAAAAAAAAAAAAAAAAAAAAAAAAAAAAGAAAAAAAAAAAAAAAATAAAAAAAAATAAAAAATAAAATTAATCAACAAAAAAAAAACAAAAAAAAAAAAAAAAATAAAAAAAACAAAAAAAAAATGAAAAAAAATAAAAAAAAATAAAAAAAAAAAAAAAATATAAAAAAAATAAAAAAAAAAAAAAAAAAAAAAAAAAAAAAAAAAAAGAAAAAAAAAAAAACAAAAGAAAGTAAAATATAAAAAAAATAAAAAAAAAACAAAAAGAAAAAAACAAAAAAAAAAAAAAAAAAAAAAAAAAAAAAAAAAAAAAAAAATAGAAAAAAAAAAAAAAAAAAAAAAAAAAAAAAAAAAAATGAAAAAAAAAAAAAAAAAAGAACCACCGTGTGATGAATTTTTTGGCTCCCCCCCCCCCCCCCCCCACCCCTCACCCCCCCCTCGTCAGCCGCCCCCCCCCCCCCCACGCACCCCCCCCCACAGAACTCCCCGCACCCCCACCCACCCCCACCCACCCCCCCGTCAATTGTGGATGTTGGTTTGTGTTAGCATCCCCCCGCCGGCGCCCCCGCTCCCCCCCCCCCACCCCCCCCCTCTGCCCCCACCCCCCCCCACCCCCCCATGCCCCACACCCGCCCCCCCCCCCCCCCCCCCCCCCGCCACCCCCCCCTCCCCCCACCCCCCACCGCCCCCCCCCCCCCCCCCCCCCCCCCCCCCTCTTCACTCCCACCCCCCGTCCCCACCCCCCCCCCCCAAACCCCTCCCCCCTAACCCCCCCCTCCCCCCCCCCCCCCCCCCCCCCCCCTCCGCCCCCCCCCCCCCCTACCGCCCCCCGCCCCCCCCCCCCCCCCCTCCCGCCCCCCCTCCCCCCCCCCTCACCCGCACCCCCCCCCCCCCCACCCTCCCGCCCGCCACCCGCCCTTCCCCACCTCACCCCCCCCCCCACCCCCAACCCTCCCGCTCCCCGGACGGCCGCCCCCCCACCCCCCTCCCCCCCCCACCTCCCCTCACTCCCACCCCCACCCTCCCCCCCCCCCCCCCCCCCCCCACCCCCCCCCCCACCACCCCCCACCCCCCCCCCCCCCCCCCCACACCCCCCCCCCCCCCCCCCCCCCACCCCCCCCCCCCCTTTACCCCTACCCCCCACCCCCTCCCCCCCCCCCCCATGCCCTCCACTCCCCCCCCCCCCCCCCTCCCACCCCCCCATCCGCCCCCCGCCCATCCCGCCACCCCCCCACCCCCCCCCCCCCCCTCCCCTCCCCCCCCACCCCCCCCCCTCCCCCACCCCCCCTCACCCCCCCCCCCCCCTCCCCCCCCTCCCCCCCGCGCACCTCCCCCCCCCCCACCAACACATCCCCGAGCACCCCCCACCTCTCCCCCCCCCCCGCCCCCATCCCCCCTTCCCGGCCCCGATCCCCCGCCCACCCCCCCCCCCGCCCCCCATCCATCCCCCCACCCCCCCTCCCCTTCCCCCCCCCCCCCCGCCCACCCCCCCCCCCTCCCCCCTCCCCCCCCCCCCCCGCCCGCTCCCCCACCCCCCAACCCCCTCCCACCCCCCCCCCCTCGCTCCCCCCCCCCTCCTGCCCCCGACCCACGATCCCAGTGTATTAATAAGTATGGTGTGAGTTATAGACGTCCCCCCCTCCCCGCCCCCCCAACCCCACCCACCACCCCTGGATTTGTTTTAGAAATGTTTTGAATTTTATTTGTAAAATCCCCACCCCCACGTCCCAATCCCCCCCCAATCCCCCCCTCGCCCCCCCCTCCCCCCCCCCACCCCCGCCCAAGCCCCCCACATATCCCCCAGTTTAGAGATGCGCCACACCCCCCACCCCCCCCCCACCCACCACGCCCTCCCACAAACAAGTTTTAAACATATTTTATGTAAAAATCTTAAAGGGTCTGATCAAATTCGAAACATAAAGTGTTCATTTTATATTTTTTTTTATCAAATACCACATGTTACAAGGATCGTAGGCATATAAGGAACTTGAAAAACCGAGTTATAATGAAGGAGATACGACATTTGCAAGTTATATGATAATAATCGCTTTTATAAAAGAATTTTTATAAAAACTATTTATATTTCACCTCTGATATATACATACGGTTATTTTTCATAGAAACTATGTATTTTTAGGATTCCAAAACATTAAGAATCGTAATTTTTTGATTAATAACGAAGGAGTTATGAATTTCACAAGTTTACAATAATAAATACTTTTATAAAAATAATTTTGTAAAAGTTACTGTTCACATTAGGTATTTTATTTTTGAAAATATCATAATTAGAAAGAAATTTTAATTATGAAGACGTGCTCGAAAGAATCACTAAAATAGGAGCTAAAACGAATAAGATACGGCATTTACGGGTTTACGATGATTAAGTTTATAAAAATAAATTTATAAAAGTCCATGAACAGTAAAAAGTACTGTTCATCAGAGGACTAGAAATATTAAAATGTAATATTTTGATATACGAAAACGTGGACGTAAAGAACGTGCAAAACGGACTTAAAACGAGGAAGATACACACTATTTTATACATATATAATATTTCCTGACATGAATAATGTTGGTTCGTGTTTAATAAAAAATTTTGCGAAACATTTTAGAATCACTTAAATAATATTTATACATGTTTGTAAATTTTATAAATATTATTTTTCAAAGGCGATTGAACTATTCATACGATTATACGAGTACAAATACATGATTATTATTTATCAAATGCGATTTAAATATTATTTCTAAAATACAATTAGATGGTGATGTAGCTATATAGAATTATATATGGTGTTAGATATTCAAAGTACTTAGTACTCATACGGCCTATAATTAATTAGGTTGCCTTCGGTCATACGCGAGACGCATACACTCATTTGATATCCATTTACCGTCCATTCACTCGAGGTTAGTTTATAGCCCTATCGTTTTAATGGTTTTACTGTAACTTTACAACTGTTTTGGAGTATGAGCAACATGCTTGTTTACCAATTTCTTTACATGATTAGGTTTGAATTCAATACATGTGCATTTACAATTCGTTTTACAAACTGGTCTTCATACTCAATTACTTATTTTGGGATAAAATACATTATTGTTTCACTTTATTTTTGAAAACAAGGACATTACTTTACTTTTACCGAAATGATTACAGATTAGCTTAAGCGGATTGAACTGTGAATTACTTGGAGGGTAAGCGCAAATGTTATAAAATAGATCTATTCGGGTGTGACAGCCCTGTTTGGGTGATTAGCATCACCGGGCAAACGAACGTTATAGCATGTCGGAGCACAACATTTACACAAACATGAACACTTTAACGTATGCCTTAATAAAGTGGTAAATATAGATCTAAACGCAGGCAGTTTCATGAACTTAGAGTAATCGTAATCATTGTTTTATAAACACATGAATATTTACGTTGCCTTGAATAAAGTGGCAATACATACTTGAACAATGGTGGTCCAACTATACTTAACTTTTGTGACTATTTGGGGATTGAAATGGTCATGCATACTTTACAACTCTTTGATTTTCAACATTCATACATACATTTTGGTGAACATACAAGGATTAAAATGGTCATGCATACTTTACAACTCTTTGATTTCCAACACTCATACACACATTTTGGTGAACATTTAAGGATTGAAATGGTCATGCATACTTTACAACTTTTTGATTTCCAACATTCATACACACATTTTGGTGAAAATTTAAGGATTGAAACGGTCATACATACCTTACAAAACTTTGGTTCAACGTTTATACTTACAAAATGTAATATTCCGTATTTTCAGGTCATTTACGACGTCATCTATTTTACAAATTATTATTCTTTTTCTCGTACGCGTTTACTTTAATTCTTATTATATAGTTAAATCGCGTAAACTAAAAATCAACAATTAGCGTAAACGGATACCAAACGAATTTAAGTTTACGTCAAGAAATCATTTTATCATTATTACTAAAGTAATAATTTACTTATTATGTTTTATTTTTTTATTGGTTACGTAAATTGTTTACGTTTAGCGATAAATTACGTTTAAGCATACCCGGAACCAACAAAATTAATCTACGCTTCAACAAATACTTATGTTTATAACAAATGCTCAAAGTTTTATAAAACTTTACCTACATTCATCACTTGAGCCGAATTTACCATGAAATAAATAAACCAATACATACACTTTACAAAATTATACAATATGTTTAAAGTTACCAACTTATACTAGGCAAGTAATACTTTCATTTTACAAATAAGATATTAGTTAGTCAATTCATTCCCTAAATTTCATGAGATGATTTCTATTTTAGAAAACCAAGTCATTAAAACCTAAAGACTTTCACAAGTCTTGACCAAAGACTCCTTAATTCTCTCATAGTGTTTCTTTGAATATTCTAATTCTCTCATTGTGTTTCTTTGAATATTCTTAGGACTATAAAAAGCTTGCACTAATAAGTAAACTCACACACTTCTCATTTACAAAGAAAAACTTCACCATATACTTCCTTTGTCTCTCTAAAACCCACGACCAATATCAAACCACCACCAAATCCATACAAAAATTTATTTACAACACTTACACATATTCCTAAATCATATCTAAGACTTACCAAGAAAGATTTAAGGCTTGGTTAAGCCTTTACAAGAGTTAAGCAAAGAAAAAGGAAAATTAGGGTTTACTTGGAAATTAGGGTTTTTAAGATCTTGTAAGCTTGGGTTTACAATCTAAACAAGGGTTTGGATTGTGTTGGTTATCATATTATATCACCATAAGGTTATTTAAAACCCTTTATGTCTTTACAGTTATCATTTTATGTGTTTATATGTTCTATTTAGCAATATCACCATTTAGGATACTTTTAAACATGTAAAACATATTTCTACTTGTGATCATGGTTTTGAACATTTTTACATATGTTATGAGGTTGATAATATCATGAAATAATGGATATATAAGTATTGTAACATGTTGGTTAAGTGTAAACATGTATATGTATAAACTTGTAATTTAAAGTTACTTAAGAAAGTTTAAGGTTTGCAAGCCTTGTTAAGGACTTGATACTTTGGAACTCCTGGACACAATATGGATCTTGGACTCTATTATATGTAAGACAAGTATATAATAAGTCTTGTAAAACTTGTGGTAAATTATTAAGTTAAAAAGTATATAAAAACAAAGTTATATAAATAAACCCCAAAAGATATATAGGGGCTGTTTT
>BQNB010003938.1:0-89365 GCA_026074375.1 Tanacetum coccineum | reverse complement strand
ACATAGGTTTAGAATAGAGTAGAATTAACATAGATTAGATAACCAAGATATTAATTAAATTGATAGATTTAACCTCGCTTCAAGTGTTCGACACCCTACTTACCACGAAACTACTACCGATCGGGTACACTGCCCGTTAAAGTGTTGTTTTTGGTTGAGTCGGCAAAATATAAATTTAAAACTTGAATCATAAAAATATACACCACACAATGACACATCAAGTTTTTGGCGCTGTTGCCGGGGAGTGAAAATTAATCTTGATTTTTATTTTGATATTTTGGTTTTTAACATTAGATTAGATCTAACCCTTAGAATTAGTGTAGTTTAGATTAATTTGCATATTTGTGTGTTTGTTTTGTGTGATTGTTTTCTGCATTGTATATTTTGCATATTGTGTGTTTGTGTGTTTTCTGCAGTATTACAATTCGTTGTAGTTCTCCGAGTCGAATACTCAATACGGCATATAATTTTTTTTCAAACCAATACATTGTATTCGACTCTATCATCAATACGGCGTATTCACTTTACGGAATACGGCGTATTAAGCTATTTGACAGTTTTCTTTCCTAGCAAATTTATTATAGATTAAAATGGACGACCCCGACATTACTATAGAGGAGTATATCAGGCTTGAGGAAGAAAAAGCTCGTAGGCGTAGTAAGGTATATAACTGGGAAACTGCTACGTACGGTAAGATTTGGGATAATAAAGACGTTCACGACCTCAGATCTGTTGAAACTGAATTCCCAGCTATAGTATTTAACGAAACGTTAACATCTGAAGCAACACTCTCGTGTGAGCCTACGGTAAGTTCTCTTAACGATGAAATTGACTTTAGAATATCGTTTGACGAATTCGACGATGAAGATTGCATAGTAATTTTTGACAAAAATTCATTTTCCTACAAAATAATTTCTGTCAACAATTTAAAAACGGATTCAGAAAATGATAATTATAAAGTCAATATACCTTTGCTTCCATCACCCGATCCTACGGTCAGTTATTTTGATGATTTAGACTACTTTAAAGATTTCGAGAATGAATTTCCAGCCATTGTTTACAATGATGCTCAAACGTCCAAATCAGATTTATTAACTGAACCGAATTTAAACCCTCAACATATCGATGAATTTAATTTTAGAGATAAAACATCATTGTCCGAATGTGATGAAGAGGAACAAAACATTTTAAACTTCAATATCCTATTTCCTTTAACTAACTAATCCCAATGATTTCAAAATCGATAAGACAATGATTGAATATAAAGTCGATATTGAACACTCTTCAGGGAATTTATATGTCAAATCGTTACCTGATGTAATAAATACCGATGTTGGTGCCTATGCACATGGGTCAAATAAGCTTTTGGAAACAAGTCATGATACATCTAATAAATTTTTTAAAACTGAAACTTTTATCAAGGAATTAAATTTTAATATCATGACTTGGAATCATCTTAACAAAGGGATGTCATTTGGCATCCTGTTCGACCCCAAATTGTTTTATAAGAATGGGATTAAATTGGGGCAAGTCTAACTTAAAGACTTTTTTGTAAACAAAAGTGCTTGCCACGAGACAACCCGGAATGTAATTTTTAATTTTTACCGAGTCTATCTTCCCAGACTGTCTATACGGCGTATCCAAACCCCATGGATATGGTGTATTGACTATCTGGACATTATCCAGTCTTTATATTCAGCACAGTCTATACGACGTATTCATTAAATGAATACAGCGTATGCAGGTATCAATACGGCATATCCTGGGGAATGGATACGGCGTATCAACTTCCTGTATAGTTTTAGGTATTTATTTCGTGTCTAACCAAACGAATACACAGAGATAGAATTGCATTTTTTTTGAGAATTTACACAGGACCTCGTGAAAGAAATATCGACGAATATTGGTGGAGAATTTTCAAATCTAGAAGATCTTGAAGTGTTGGAGTCTTGAAACTTCAAGGCGGCTGTTCAACACGAATTATTTCTCATAAACGCAAATTGGAGAATCTACCGAGCAAATATCAGGGGAGTTTCTCGTTCTAATTATTTTTAAATTCTCGTATTTAATGTTTTATATATACAACGAGGACGTTGTATAATTCAAGTGGGAGGATGGAATTAGAATGTTTACTTGTCCTAATTTTCACAATAAAAAGCTTAAATTATGCTCAAATTTTAAAAAATTTCAAGCATACTTTTGTGAAATTACATGTTACATAACCCGCACACAATAACCCATGATAGATATTATGAGGATTTAACCTTTCCATTTCTAAATGTTTACCCAAATTCTACAAAATATGAGTGTGTCGGTGATGTTGTAGACTTTAGAACTTGGCTTGGTATATCTATTCGAGACCACAATAATGATTATTATGGATTTAATTAGAGTAACTTGTTTAAATTCGTAAATCTTAGGATTACAACCAAATTTCCTATACATGTTGTTTATTAACTAACTACACCGGTTAGTAAACCTCCCATTAAACCCTTTCACTCTCATCTTTAGAGTGATGATCCACTAGAACAACCCGTAGAGCCAATCCTTTAGGAATTTACATGAACTATTTGTTTTGTTATACCATTACACCTTAACCTACCCTGTTAGATTAAGTTTAATTTATAGTTGCTAGTTGCTTAAAGTGTAAAGTTTGTATTTCCCGAGTCTTGTGTCGTTTTCTATCTTTGGTGCGGTTGGAAATTTGCACATTGCAAATGGGAATGTATATTAGTGAAACCGAAGACCGAAGAAATTACAGAAGGAATTATCCAGAATTATTATGATGGTGAAGATGGTGAAACTACACCGAGATTTGAAGAATAGTTAGCAAAAAAATGAAAAAAAATGAGAAAAAATACAAAAAAAGAGAGAGAAATTTTGAAGATAATCGTTTCGCAAAAAGCATTACCGAAGGAATTATATGAAGGATCGATTATTCATTGATACGTCTAAAAATCAACGATGTAGAGTATTGTACAAAATAGAAGATATCGCCACTTGCCTTGTAAAGTATGTAAAGTTTTTGGATGATTGGGAAGTTGATCGTTACGGGAACGCCAACTTAGGTTGTTGTTTTTGATCTATGATCAAGACGTTGTAAATAGTGGGAACCGCCAACTTAGGTTGTTTGTTTTTTGATCTATGATCAAGACATTGTAAATAGTCGTGTCTTTGTCATAATAACGGTCGGGAAAATAAGTGTCTAGCAACTTGTATCTTATATCTTAATCTATTTGTTTCTTGATTTTTATTTAACAACAATTTACTTCTCTCTCACCTAATGATTAGCCGCTGGTTTTTTACTCAACTGGATGTGATTTCGAGCGTGTAAGCTATCCCGACTATTCGGGTGTGTATGGCATGCTCAGCTGCCACCGAGGTTTATTATGACTTTTGGTAAAAGTTAGAGGTACCTACCCTAAATTACTCTTCTATTCCTAATCTTTAACTTTTTCACAAGGTGGGAATGAGCCGTCACATAGTTATGATCCCTCGATTCGGTAGTGTATGGTGTGGTCTTTGTCGCCCTCACGACTGGAACCATTGGTATCGATGAAGATTAATAGAGTAAAGTCAACCGTACGCCTTTCCATATAAAAGCCTAATTTACCTTTATAAAGTTGTTACTAACCCTTGGCTTAGTGGTGGAGATGTGTTATCCTGGCCAAGCTTATGATAGAATACTCATCGTTCGACCGAGTATTGAGCGACATTAGTTACATGTTACCAACATAGAATTAGGTGGTGATTTGAGTTGTTTTCATCTTCCTATTTATCGTCAGGAGTTTGGTTTGTGTACTTGTATAGATCAAACAAGTGCTTTAAACGGAAAATATCCTTATGTGAAACATTTTTGTAAACTTTCTAAAGGCTACTGGAGACAAGTATGATTCAAGTGGGGTGCTTGTACTGATAACATCAAATAAGCGTCTATTTTATGGCATCATTTATCCTAACGATAATGACCCATTTTGTATAGTTATTGCAAAGCAATTGTTACTTAAGTAATCCGTTTTAGATTTTGAGAATTGCGTAAATTATTGAGTAATTGGTAGAAACCTTAGCAAAAGCGCGCATTCTGGAGCTTAATCAAGATATTATGAAGATTACTATCTGAGACCAATACCCGTATTATCAACCTGATACGACGTAACCGTGCCCTACACTCCACCAAAGACCACAAAGGATAAAGAACCAATACGCCGTATTTAAGATATGGAATAAAATATATTATTCTGGACAGATATCAAACGTGGTCCCTACTCCAAGAAATCTCCAATACGCCGTATCCACCCATTAGATACGCCATATTCAACTGACTTCCAGACCTTATAAATAGAAAACTCAAAAACAGTTATAGATGGGTGCTAAATCATATTCTCGATACCTAAACCCTACAAAGTTGATTTACAAAAGAGAAAAAGAGCAAGGAGACGAATTCAATTCCAAAGAGACATCGGATAATTTCCATAACTTTTGTAATCCGTTCAGTTTTTTTTGGTATCATATCGTAACTCGGTGTAGTTTACCTTGGCTAAATTATTACTCTTGTATTTATAATGAGTTTGAGACCTTATAAATAGAAAACTCAAAAACGAGTTTTAAGTGTGCTAAATCATATTCTCGATACCTAAACCACAAAAGTCGATTATTAGAGGAGAAAAAGAGCAGAAGAGGTCGAGCAACGTATTCAATTTCATAAAAGACAACGTGTAATTTCATATACTTTAGTAACCGTTTAGTTTTTGGTATCATTCGTCAACTCGGTTAGTTTACCTTAGCTAAATAATTGCTCTTGTATTTATTATGACGTTTGAAGGATAATACCTTCGGGTATTAGCCATTATTATGAAGATCTGAATGTTTGGTATTTGTTTATCTCGATTTCTTGATTTATCGTTAAGCTAGCAGGTGACCTAGATAATTCAATAAGTAACGTTCTGATTCCATTGGATAGTTGGACAAGTGGACTACTAGTGTATAGATTGCCATTAAGCGGTAAGTGGGTAAAGTCTCTATGAGCTAGGGTTTAACAAGATCACCATTACTTTAATCCCTAAGATAAATTATAATCACCAAATAAGGATGCTTTATGTGAATGCTTTAATTGTGATAGAATTAATGTGTCTAGGTCTTAGGAAGATGTAACGCCTAAGTCTTAAGAATGATATGCCACCTCGAGAGAAGAAATCATTGCACTTAATAAACAAACCAACGTTCTAATCGGATTAATAATGGTTAATACAGTTTTTTATATAAGGTTCGACCGCTCTTTTATCTTTTATCTATTAGCTTGTCTGGGTAATAGTGTCTTGAATTGATTGTAGTCACCAACCAAACCGTGCCAGTCTCTCAGGCTGAAAACCCCCTTTTTACCATTAGAATTAGGATTTAGACTGACATAGGTTTAATATAGGATTAGAGTAGAATTAACATAGATTAGATAACCAAGATATTAATTAAATTGATAGATTTAACCCCGCTTCAAGTGTTCGACACCCTACTTACCACGAAACTACTACTGATCGGGTACACTGCCCGTTAAAGTGTTGTTTTTGGTGCAGTCGGTAAAATATAAATTTAAAACTTGAATCATAAAAATATACACCACACAACGACACATCGATAGTCTTTGGCTCCGTTGCTGCCACCATCCCACGGATCTGTGGAGCAAGGCCATACACATACCTCTCAATCTTCCTACTCTTTGGAGTTACTAAATATGGAACTAACCTAGCCAACTCATGAAACCTATCAGTATACGCAGCATGGCCAGCCCTGACCATGGCATGATTCCACAACTCAATTTCTAACTTTTGCATTTCATGGCTAGGACAAAATTCTTCTATCATCATAAACTTAAAGTCATTCCATGACATACTAACAGCAACTTCCTGGCTTAGCGTGCGGATCTAAGAGTTCCACCACGTTAAAGCCTTACCCACAAATGAACCAGCAGTGTATTTTACTCTTTGGTCACTACAACCACTCATATCTTGCACATACTCTATTTTCTCAATCCATTAAGTAAGAACTACAACACCTCCTTTACCATCATATTCCTTAGGGTTACAAGCTAAGAACTCCTTATATAAACAACATACCTGGTTGTCATTTACTGTCACATTCCCAACGTTCTCGTTAACTACATTACCATTTTGATTTCCAACATTTCCTTGGTTACCAACCTGAGCTAGCATGGCGGGTAAGAGGTTTTGCAATTGTTGGGCAATGATTGTCGAGAAGTCGGGTGCTTCGGCTACACCTCCATTGACTCCCTCTACATTACTATTGACTCCCTCTATGCCCCCATTAGCTCCTAAACCCTAGTCATTTCCTTGACTATTTAATTCATCAACACGCTCATCATTACGTCGCCTAGGTCCTCTAACCCTTCCACCACCTCTACCAACCCGTCCACCCATTCTATCTCCTCGTGATTCGGCAACAGGCCAGCCAGCACTTTGGGTCATCATCCTTGGCGACATTATCTACACGAGAGAGAACATGGGCAACGTTAGGTAGGTGGAAAGACTAACATATATATAGAATATCTTACTATATATATAACTATACACATAATACAACCTTATGATGTCAACATCGATTTATGTGAACGACATTACTAAGTATGAGTGAGTTATGATACACTTATAACTACGTTGGCCACCGTACTTATATTCGCATCCTTTCCCAGTCATACTCAATATTGAGCTCACACATTTCAATGACTAACATAACTAAAGCACCAAACCGCGAACACGCAAAAGCAAACAAAAGCGGAACACCGCACACATAGATCCTATACGCAATTAAATGACGGATCTTAGGTTATAGTCTAGGCCAATCCACCTAGTTCTCTATAACCTTGGCTCTGATAACCAATCAGTCCACCATGACATAGGCGGTAGAACTCAGGAGCGCAACATAATGATCAATCATACACAAGATACAAAATAGAGAAACTATAGTCATAAACATCAAGTGTTACAAGACCATCACCTCGAACAACTCTAGAGTGACCTAAATCACATCAAATCCAAAAATCTCTTACAGTTTCCAAAAGCCCCACACAGGGGTCCAACCAAACTTAAACCAAATCATCCAAATACTCTAAAACCAAAATAAAATAAACAAGCAAAGACTTCACATGAATCCACTCGGGATTACTTATATGTCTAGCTACCCACATAAATCACCAACTTTATTTCTCTTACACTTCACCTGAAAATGATTACTCAAAAACGTCAACCATAATGTTGTGTGAACTCGTAGTTAGACCTTAAACCAAAAGTTGTGCCAATAATTTCAAATAGTGGACATATTAGCTAATATGACATTAAATATACATGCAAACAAACCATAGCATCACCGCAAATCAATAATCACATATCACTTACGCACCTAAATGGCCTACTAGCTGAGCATAAAAATAGGGCAGACAACACACTAAATAGGGTAGGCGTACCCAACCGCTCTATTAATACCACAAATAACTGTTGTATGCGTACCCAACTGATCCATAATCACACAAATACTGGGTAGGCGTACACCATCTGATCCAAAGCACACAGCAACACATAATATTCCCATAGCACCAATAATCACATATCTTGTCCAAAAAAAAAACCACATTTCACACAGTTCAATTCAAAACAGTTCAAAAACACATTGAGTAAACATTTTCCCCCAACTGCACAATAGATAGAAAAGGTCTACGAGAACTCACCTCAGCAAGTCTTAGCAACCAAATCTCATCACACAAAGCAAATTCAACGACGCCCGCACACGACCTAGACCGTCAATGTCTCAAAAATTTAATCATCCATTTCCAAAACAATCTTCACGTTTTGATGCATAGAGTTAGACGCGATGAAAATTACTCATAACAATTTAGTGGTGTGATGGTTGACGACATATCCCAACAATCATATCAATCCCATTACTCAATAATACATACTTATACTATTTAGAGAAATAGATAAGTAATATACGTAAATATTTATAATTAATAATTATAAATATATCTCGGTAAGTCCATTCGGTAACATTAGTCACCTTGAAAATAATCATAATTAGAAGGGGTGGTTTTTATTTTTTTGAAAAAAAAAATGAAACGTTTACTCATAATAAACAATTTGAGAAGTTTCGAGAAAAATTTAAAATTTTTCGTCTTTTAGTGAATTTATTAAATAAAAAAAAATAAATAAATATATTTTAATATATTAAAATTCAAAAATCATTTTTTAGGTAAAAATTTTAGTATAAACTTTTTACGAAATTTCGACATGAAACAAAAACCCCCCCCCCCCCATAAGCTCATACAACGTTTTCCAGGTGTCAAATCCCATATTTCAACCTTTTTACCAATTCGACACTTTTCCGACAAAATTCCAAAATCTCAATCTTTAACGTTTACTAAAACGTTTTTTCAAAATATCGTTCAATATCACTTCGTAAATACATTTTCACTTTCAAAAGTCCGTCAAAACTCTTATAACGACTAAATATCGCTTATTGGGCTTTAAGGCCCAATAAGGGTCCATTAAGATATTTATAAGTCCAAAATACGATCCAAGTCCAAAACCAAGGTCCAAATTTTACATATATAAGCTTATACTAATAAGTAGAAAATAATCCGGACTCACAATGAAGCCCTCCCATTAAGCCATGGCTAAATAGGCTATTGGTCGTGAGGTCCATAAGCGCCACAATACTATATTAAGCTAACCATAAGCTAATAACTACGAAACGCATTCCGGTATAACCATAAAGCTATAAAAATAGGTCCACAGAAATACTCATATCACAAATAAAGTCAAAATTACTTTCCTAGTGATTTTGAAAAGGGACGTGGCATTTAAGCCCAAAATAAGCCATGAAATAGCTTAAAAATAAGCCTGAATAAGCTATACAAGCTACTATCAAAAATAAGCTTTTTAGCAACATCTTTTATTCAACCATCACGACCACAACACAAAAAATGTAAAAACCCCCAAAAAAGTGGTCGCAGCGGAATTGTTTTCCGGAGCTAACTTCATAAAACCATTGCTCAAGTCATGAGAGAACAACCTCTAACATAAGTCGATTTTAAAAAGAAATCTTGAATTATTTAGACTCCAATACACATCACATAAGCGCAAGCATCTGAATACAACAGCTGGATAAACATGGCTTAAAAAAGTGTCACATGAAGTTGGATAGTTTCATAGGTTTTTTATAACTATGAATTTGAACAAATTTTGTAAGAGTCTGTACGACAGTATCAAACTTTGTATGAACCCTAAAAAGTAGTATGAATGATTTAAAATCAAAGAGTTATAAAGTTGGTGTATGACCATTTCAATCCCCAAATAGTCACCACAAAAGTTAAGTATATTGGACCCACATTGTTTTCAAGAGTATGTATTGCCACTTTATTCAAGGCAACGTAAATATTCCTGTGTGTATAAAACAATGATTACGATTACTCTAAGTTCATGAAACTGCTGCGTAGACTCATATATATGCCACTTTATTCAAGGCACCATAATTGTTCGTAATTCTAATTCTTTTTCCTAAAATTTTCATTTTAAATGTGTGATTTTTAGGTATAAAATTTGTTTAAAGTCGTGCTTTAGATTTTAAATCTTAGTTTTAGCTCGCGATTTACGTTCCGTGCATTTGAATTTTGTGCTAGTTAATTGTTTTTAATTCATGCTATTATATTTTGTAGTTTAATCAAAAATTCAAAAATCCCTTTATCATTCTTAGCTCGATTCCGAATTATTCCTAAATTCTCAATTCACGATTTCGTTGGGACACGACCCGAGGAACAGTACTTCCCGGATAAAAAATATACGAATTGTGTTTTCTTTTGTGAGATTTTTACCTTTATATTTCTCTTGGTTGAGAAGTATTTTGGAAAGAATTCTTACGAGAATAATACTATATAAGTATATTAAATTTGTTTTACCTCAACCACTAACATAACTAAAGCACCAAACTGCGAACACGCAAAAGTAAGCAAAAGCGAAACACCACATACATAGATCTTATACGCAACTAAATGATGGATCTTAGGTTATAGTCTAGCTCAACCCACCTAGTTCTTTATAACCTGGGCTCTGATTACCAATTTGTCACACTCCGACAATTGCAGAAACTCAGGAATGCAACATAATGATCAATCATCACACAAGATACAATATAGAGAAAACTACAATGCATAAACTTCAATTGTTACGAAGACCATCAACCTCGAACAACCTCGAGTGATGTTCCAAATCACAATCAAATCCGTAAACTCTTACAATATCCAATAGCCCCCATAGGGGTCCAAATCCAAACTTAAACTAAAATATTCCAAATACTAAAATTAAATAAAATAAACAAGCAAGACTTCATATGAGAAATCCACACGGGATACTTCTAAGTCTGCTATCACATAACACCAACTTATTCCTCTTTCACTTCACCTGAAAATGATACTCGAAAACGTCAACAATAATGTTGGTGAGCTTGTAGGTTTGACCTTAAACCCAAAAGCTATGCCAATATTTCAAAACAGTGGACAATAGTGCAATATGACAGTGAATATATATATGCAAATAACCCATGACATAGCATCCCTGCTAGTCATGTAACACAATCTAGAGTCAATCACCATATGTTACTTACGCACCTAAAGGGCCTACCAGATGGATCACTAAATTAGGGCATGACCTCACACATACCAGGGTAGGCGTATCCATCCGCTCCAATAACTACACAAATACTGGGTAGGAGTACCCATCCGATCCAAACAATCATACAAATACTCGGATAGGCGGACCCCTCCGATCCAAACAATCATGTAACACATAATATTCACATAGCAATCATAAGCACATATCTTGTCCCAAAAACAAAACTACCTTTCGCATACTTTAGTTCAAAATATTTCAAAACACATTTGAGTATCATTTTCTCCCAACGAAAAAGATAATAAAAATGAGGCTACGAGAACTCACCTCAAGCAAGTCTTTAGCAACCAAATCTCAATCACACAGGCAAATGCAATGACGTTCGCACACGACCTAGTCCAGTTAATGTCTCATTTTAATCATTCATTTTACAAAACAGTCTTCACATCTTATGCATAGAGTTTAGACATGTTGTACAATTACCCATATCAATTTAGTGGTGTGATGGTTGACGACATATCCCAACAATCATTTCAATTCCATCGCTTAATAATACATACTTATACTAATTAAAGAAAATAGATAAGTAATATAAGTAAATATTTATAATAAATAATTATAAATATATCTCAATAAGTCCATTCGGTAACCTTAGTCACTGTAAAAATAATCGTAATATGGTTGAAAATGAAACATTTACTCATAATAAACATATTAGAGAATTTTTAAGAAAAATTATATTTTTCGTCTTTTAGTGAATTTATTATATAAATAATATAATTAAATAATATTTTATTATTTAAAATCAAAAATCATGTTTTTAGGTGAAATTTCTAAGTATAAACTTTTTACCAAATTTTGACATGACCCGCACGTTCGTACAACGTTTTCCAAGGTTTTTAACCTTTATTTCAAACACTTTTCAAACTTTCGACACTTTTCCGACAAAATTCCAAAATCTCAATCTTTAACGTTTACAAAAATGTTTTTCCCCAAAATATCATTTAATACCACTTCGTAAATATATTTCACTTTCAAAAAGTCCGTCTAAACTCTTATAACGACTTAATATCGCTTATTGGGCTTTAAGGCCCAATAATGGTCCATTAAGATATTTATAAGTCCAAAATATGATCCAAGTCCAAAACCAAGGTCCATTTATATACATAAGCTTATACTAATAAGTAGGAAATAATCCGAACCACAATAAGCCCTTCCATTAAGCCACGACTTAAATATGCTTATTGGGCTACGAGTCCATAAGCTCCACAATACATATATTAAGCTTAACAATAAGCTAATAAGCTACGTATCGCATTTGGTTACTACCATAAGCTATAAAAATAGTCCACGACATACGCCATACCACGTAAATAATCAAAATACATTTCCTTGTGTTTTTCAAAATAAGCCGCGAGCCATAAGCTCACAATAAGCCACGAAATAAGCCAAAAAATAAGTTATACATGCTATAATACAAAATAAGCTATTTAGCAATATATGTTTTTCAACACGACTACAACATCAAAACTACAAAAACCCCTTTGTTTCTTTTCTTATCCGACCCAACCAAACACCCCTTTAAATATCCGTTTCGTTTCCAAAAATCGAATTTCACGACGATCAACTTGTACAACTAACATCTATGCATCAATATAAACCCAAAAGGACAAACGAAATTTAAATTTGAAAACTTATACGAAAATCTTCAAAAATGTAAATTTCGACACGAACCGGACAACCCAAACGTTGTTTAAATGAATACCCAAATACTCGTATCAACCAAGATATCACGTTCTTGATCAAAGTTGGAAAACCTATGGTGGTTTATGGTGGTTGGTGGCGGATGAAACACACACACACACACACATACTTGTGTGTTTTTATTTTTTTTTAATTAAAGGAAAATGAGTGGAAAGGTTCTAGTGAAAGCATATAAGTGTACAACCTTGGGACATATTAGCTAAAACTAATCCTCCTTGTCCCCTTAAGCTTACATGACCGGTTAGAGTATCCCATGAGGTCTCGGGTCTTTCTTTTTGTGTCGGGATCACTTAAAAGCTCTAAAAATTCAACCGTAAAATACTCCCCAAAGTTACTAAGCATTTTTATTCACTATAAAAATACTTTTCCAATAACTTAGAGTATTTACTTGTCATATTTTTACTTTAAACCCTTAAAAACTCATTTGGACATTAACGGACGTGTCAGGACTCGTTTTTTGGCGTTTCTTAAAATTCACGAGTCAAACCACCCGGAATACAAATAACATAATAATAATCTCTAAAAATGATTATTATACACAAATAATCATGAATTACTACAATTCTCAACAAAATCACCACCGTCAACAGGGTACAAAAATCTAAATAAACTGACAAACGTCAAATAGTAAAAGGACTATAAATTAAATATTCAGAACACAAAAATGGCAAAGGTTACATTATGTGTTAATAAAATTTATATTCTTTATACTATCTAAGACGATTAAAGATATGTTATAATTTGAGAGTGTTTGGTTTAAGTTGCACACACCCTTTCACTAAGTTTACTAATGTAACAAACTCAAATTAACACTAATATAACGGTCTACTACACCTTTATTAATGGCTCAACCTTAAGAGATTGTGTTTTCATGATTGGGTAAGTTTAAAGTACTTTTCCACATGCACCATGATCGACAAAGAGCCGTTTCCCATGTTTGAGAGAGTTAGAAAGGCTGTGATTTTCTTTGTGGCTTAATCTGTTTTTTTGTATAAACTAGAAAGAAAGGATATTTATAAAATGATTGTGTACATCCAGAGGTCATGATAGCTCAGAGGTTCCATCATAACTACACCACACCAGATAGTTATCAATATGAAATGTTGTGCACATCAATACCACTACTTACTAAACACTGGCCTTTCATGAGGTTTAAAAATCTATTCATGCTTTGTTTTCTTTTACGTCTTTTAAAACTTATCACTCTCTTTGGCCGATATATTGACGAGATGGATTGTTTGGGTTATAAATGAAGTAATACATAAAAAATGATGAAGTGTGTACCACTTTTGAATGGTTTATGATGATAATGTTAAGATTATATCATAGCATTGCAAACATGATTGCATCAGATTTTTATAGTTACGAAGCAATATGTGGATCTCTTTGTGCTATAACTAGAATGACTTTATGTATAACTAAGTTTGTTTCCATTTCACTAGCTCTTTAGTGACAAATTGTAGTTTGAAACATGACATAAGAGGGGATACTAGGCGTAGGTTGAAGTATAGGTCGAAGCATAAGTAAAGGTCTTAGCAAGGAGACTGGTGGCTGGCATATGGAAGACGTTTGTGACCTTGATCCTAATGCTCAACAAAACTTTACTGATAAGGTTGTGATAATTGTTGAAGAAGATAAAAGAAAATTAAAGATCGCGTTGACAAGTAAGTCATCTTCCTCTCTCTGATTGTTTATGTCAACTGTTAATGAGTACTTAAAAAATAATGTTTTTATTGCTTGGTTAATCTCAGGATTGGTATATATCAGTAAGTTAGGGTGTGTTTAAGATTTGATTATTTCTTTCATTTGCTTGAAAATAAGAAGGTTTGATTTTAGACTAAATAAGCCAAAAAACTATGTTGCATTTTAAAAAAGAACACCCTTAATTATTACTGATTTTATATTAAATTGTTATTACTAATATTAAATTAAATTATGCTTCAACATATACTAGGATTCATAAGTTTCAAAGAGAGTGACAAGTTCTCGAGAAAAACTATGTTGAATTTTGAAACTACTTTTATAAAAGAAAAGAACACCTTTACTATTACTAATTTTATGAGAAGAATAAATAATTGTTTACCATTTTTGTTTTGTTTTTCTTTACGTTTTCAAGAACTAATAAAGGGATTGTTTGGCATTGCTCATTGAAACTATTGCTCCTAAATGTGATGTTTGGGACAATTTTCTCATGTGTGATGATGTAGAACAATCAAAATGTTCTTGGCTTCTTTACATGTTTTTAATGGTATCTAACTGGATTAGCAGGTTTGTACAGTTTGGTGCAGACCAAGACTGTCATTATGGTGTTGTAGTCTGTAGACGAAAACTAGGAGTGAATCCAAACAAGATGGAAGTCGCTTTTAACAACTTTATCGTGAACCTGGAAAATCCTCCTTCAGTTCATAAAGGTAGATTTCTTTACCCACAATTTTGCCATGTTATGACATGGTGTCTTAAGTGGTCAATTAATATACTTTGAGTTTACTATTCATGTCAGATAATTAATGCCGAGGAATATATTTTTCTAATGATCTTTGATTTTTAAATTTTGATTGCATGGGTTCTGTAATAAGTCAAAGTTGAAAACATGGACTGTAAATATTAACGTTACTTTTGAATTGATAAAATGTTTCCAAGACTTCGACCCTACAAATAACATGTATTTTCATTTTCTAATAATGCATAGTATCCTTAATATGATTATTTTTAGCTCGCGTTTTGCAGCGAAAAAAATTCATTTTGTAGCTACTAAATAAAGTTTAACATTAATATGTATTTTTAATTAAAAATCATGAAAAAAATCATTTTATGGTCTCATAAAAGCACTCATGGTCAATAGGTGTACATATAAGCTTTTGAACAAGTACTCTTTTGTTTTAATCTGTTGTTGAAACACGAGTCCAATCAACCATGATATAAAAAGGGATAATTCCATTTCTAGCCCAAAATCCAACCCCAAAATGCAATCCTAAGTCAAGGAACATCTTTTTCCAAAACTAGACCCGCGCAACTAAGCTACTGGGCAACCATGGAAGAATTTGACAACTGTCCCATTTTTTATTATTAAAGGACAAAATGTGTAAGGTATGTGTAAGGTATATGTACCTTAATATTTTTAGGGAAACCACTAGTTTTTGGGCAACTTATGTATGGGCAACCGGGCAATTTGGTCATTTTACCACTACATTTTTCTACTAAAATGGTGCAACTGTACTTATGGGCAACTTATACAACAGGGCAACCACTTTTATAAGACTTTTTTGTACTTTGTAAAGTTTTGTTTTACTTCCAATCCTAATACACATAATTTTTATTTATTAACAAAATACACCCATCTACTTACAGCACAAAATACACACATCTACTTCATATTCCAATCCCAATACACACACTTTTTATTTTTTAACAAAATACACCCATCTGATTCCACCACAAAATACACACATCTGCTTCATAACACCAAATACACACATCTACACACACTAAAGAACACCTTTATCGATGAACACGATGAACAATATACACACCTTTATCGATCAACACGATGAACACCTTCATGTTAACTAAAACCCACAAACCCAATTACAATATTTCTTAACCGAAACCTCCACCGTGTTTATCAGTCAATCTATGGCTAGATGTAACGACTTGTATGATGTAAAAATCATTGTTAGGTCTAGTGTTAAATTGCTTAAAGAAATTAAAGATCTTTTGAAAAAGAATCCTACTCGACAGAGGTTATTTAGAAGAACTGTATTTGGACCGTGGTTGGATATTTTGTCGCACGACAATGATAATCATTTGATGCACTATGTGTTGCATCACCAGGTATCTGTCTCTAAAATTACTTCGGCATGTCCCCCACTTATATTCAATATTGGCGATCATTGTTTACAGTTTGGCCGGAAAGAGTTTTGTTTAATGACTGGTTTTCGATTTGGTAAAGTGTCAGAAAAATATTCCAAATTAAGTCCTTTTTGCCAGCGTTTATTTCCAGAAAAAATTACCAAAAAAGGTGTTCTGAATTTAAAGTCTATAGAACTTTTGGGAGTTCTTAGGAATACAGAAACATGGATAGGTTTGTCCGACATGGATGCGGTAAGGGTTTGTCTCCTACTTGTTGCTGAGTTAGTGTTTATGGGTAAGGAGGACAGGAATTGCATTCCTAGGCATTTAGTGTCATTGGTGGAGGATTTTGATTGTTGGAACATGTATCCTTGGGGGGAATACATGTGGGTCAAATTTTATCAAAGGACGGTGAATGTTGCAGCTAAACATAGGGAGTTTCATTTGGTTAAGAAGAAGCAAAATCCAAATTACTACCCCACATATAATCTATATGGTTTTCCTTTGTCTTTCAAGGTTAGTAAATTTTCATTTAGTAATTTTAAATTGTTTTTAATTATCTTTTATAATTCTCTTTTGTTTCTTATAAATACCCGCTAATATACTTGAATGAATCTTTTTAGATATGGATTTTGGAGACTTATCCAAATAGCAGAAAATGGTGGTCGAAGAAGGATAATGTGTTACCGCGTGCTCTTGCATGGTCAAATGTTGCCAAGTTTGGAAAAAATGATTATAATGGTCTTCTTGGACCGGTAAACCCACAAACTACCTTATTTTAGTTTAAGTATATATACTCATTAGTGATTATAATTTGTTAGGATTCGAATCCAAAATTGGAACTTTATGCAACTCCTTTAGAGCAGCAGACCGAATGGTTTAAAGCAAGTATTGAATATATCAATGGTTTGGTTGACTTAGACATGAATGTTTCCGAAGATGATATTGGTGGTGACGTATCAAACAATTCTTTTGATTTGAATGAAAATGCTGTCTCAGGCAATGGGAACAATGATGTTCTTTTATTGGAAGGGGGAGATGGTTTTGTGGATTCAGTTTGTGGTGATACTAATCATGAAGATAAACAAGATCAACAAGATCAACAAGATAAACAGCCCTCGTTAGCTGATGTTCTGCATGAACTTCGTGCTCTTAGAAAGGAAATTGCTTTGGTCAAGGTTGATGATGCAAGGATTTCAAAATTAGAGAGATTATTGAATGACAACTTTATACTTTCTAATGATAGGTCAAAGGGTAATCATAATGCTGTGAACGCAGGATTAACTACTTCGGCTAATCATCCATTGGTTCGTATCTACCTATATCATAAGTTAATTGTATTAAAAATATATTTGTTTTATATTGTTGTTACCCATAATTTATATATTTTTGAATTACAGTCAACTTGTTCTCGTCATGTGGTTGACAATCCCATAGTTGCTTGTGCTGGTACTGGAATTCATAATCCAGCTACTAACAATGATAGCCGAGACTCTAATCATAATGATGTAAACACAGGATTATCTTGTTCGGCTAATGATCACATGGTATGTATCAACCTATATCATACTGTTTCTGTTAATGACCCCATGGTTCGTATAAACCGTTATCATATATTATTTTAATTTCAATTTATGTACTTTTGTAATTGTTTCATCAATCAAATATATATTTTGAATTACAGTCAAATAGTTCTGGTCCTGATATTCATTTAGCCGAAGTTGCCGTTGCTTGTATGGAGCATGACAAGGGAGATGGAGATGGGCATATTGATATCCCAACCGCTATTGATAATGATGTCAACTTAGCAAAATCTGTTTCTGTTAATGACCCCATGGTTCGTATAAACCGTTATCATATATTATTTTAATTTCAATTTATGTACTTTTGTAATTGTTTCATCAATCAAATATATATTTTGAATTACAGTCAAATAGTTCTGGTCCTGATATTCATTTAGCCGAAGTTGTCGTTGCTTGTATGGAGCATGACAAGGGAGATGGAGATGGGCATATTGATATCCCAACCGCTATTGATAATGATGTCAACTTAGCAAAATCTGTTTCTGTTAATGACCCCATGGTTCGTATCCACCTATATTTTTAATTATTAGAAATACAATTTAGGCCCTTTTATAATGTTTTCACCAATTAAATTAAATTTATTTCCTTAACAGCCGAATGATGTATACAAAGGAAACGTTGTTTCTGCTAAAGAAGGCCGGGTTAGTATCAAGCTATATAATCGGCGATATTTAAAACCCTCTAAAATAATTAGTTTACCGTTGTATAATGTTTTCATGAAGCAATTTAAATTTTTGAATTACAGTTGGACGTTCTAATTCAAGTTGTCTGTGATGGTAAGGGAATTGACAAGGCAGATGGTTATTCTCAACTTGACCCTTCCACTTTGACCGCCCTAATAGAAGGGTTTGATTCCCAGAACAATAATCCAGGAATTGATTTCCTACAACGTGATTGTTCTGTTGCCAAACCGAATGACCATCCGACTGCTGATATTGGTGTTAAGCCCCTACTTGTATGTATATATCTATATAAATCACATACTTCATTAAATATTATATTATTTTATAACTATTTAAGTTAATTATATCAGGAGAATGAATTTGATGACGACTTCATAGAATTGTTGAACGATGAAGAGAGCCTCCCTAAGGTTTCTTTAGATGATATCAATGTAGACGAACAAGAGGAGAAATTGATTGATACTGTTAAGGTCATATATTATTTACTTGGTTTTACTCGTATGTGTATTTATCTATTATTTTTAATTAAATTAGTAATATATACTTTAGAATAACAGGCTCAAAGTAACAAGTCAGACTATGTCAATGTGGTTATAGATGATTACAAACCTTGCTTAGCTAGTGTTTTTGCCCAGGTAAAAAAAGAGAGGAAGAAGTCTGATATGAAAACAAACTATGTTTTAAGGTCGGCTAAAGAGAGAAAGAAGAGGCTGGCTATGGCACTTGAATTCCCGTTTGGTCAACAAGCACCTACTACTCCAGTCCCACCTAAACGTATATCCAGGAGTGTCCACTATGATTTTAGTCTGCCCCCCGATTTTGAAGAGGTACATTACACAATTCATTTCTAACTATTCCTTCTATAATATCAAAATTGTCTTATAAATTTTGTATACAGGATGTTTCTGGACAGCCTAAAATGAGGTCAATTAATGAATTAATGACAATGAAAGTGTTTGAAGAGGTTTGTCTGTTGTTTTTAAGAAATTGCCAATCCATTTAGAACTTGTTAAAAATACTGAAATGTTCTTTTTTCCCTTTAGCAACTGTCCAGACCGCAAAATTGCAAAAAGGATAAGGTAAGTTTGCCGGATGGTTTGGCTGAATATTTACAAATGAACGATCCGCCAAACTATCGGTTTCCTTGGGGCTATCGAGGGATTCCTGTTGATCGAGAATTCTGGTTAGTGTTAGCCTGTCTAGACAATAGTAAACAAGGGTGGTTGAAAGACTTTGTAAGTTATTTTTTGAATGACTAAGCATATGTATTTAATGTAGTTAATATTAATTGTTTATGTAATATTTTTTTTAATACTATGCAGCACATTGATTTATGGGTGGATCTCATGTGGTGTTTTAGACAACCCGACGCAGATTGGGCCATGGTAAGCCCTCATTTCTTACCATGCACCCTAGGTGGAAATATGATTGACTGTTATTCCAACGGCGTAAGGTATCCAGTTGCGTGGCGAGATGTTGAGAAGGTTTGTTTGTAAAAAATGTTTACATCTATAACTCTCACCTTACCTGTACATTAAGTACATAAATTTATAACTGTATTTTTTGTAATAGGTGTATTTTCCGGTTAATGAACCAAAGAGGCACTGGTGTCTAGCCGAGCTTCATATCACTACTGGAGTCGTAACCTTTTATGATTCTCTGGGTTGGGTCTGCTCAAAGAGGAGACTATGGTGGCGAAACATGAAGAGAACATTGCCACAACAGCTTACTTTGTATCTCAACGAGCACGGGGTTTTACAGAGCAAAGGCATAGCAGTTGAGAGATATGAAATCACATACAAGTTTCCAACTGTTATTGAGCAAGCAGACCTTTATGGGGACTGTGGTATTTGGGTGTGTATTTTTCTATACAGATTGAGCCGTAACCTACCATTGCCAGTCCATGAGCCTCTACAAACAGCGCTTGCCTATCGTGAACGGATCCTTCAATACTTTTGGACCCACAAGATTGAAGCAGAAAAATCCCTAATATTTAATCAAGGTACATACCAACTCATTATTTAGGTTAAATATGTCATGCAAAGCTTATTTAGTTTTTAAAAATTAAATTATGTAAAAATGCAAACTTTGTGAGTCCTATAATTAAATATGGGGACTGTTTCACAAACTCTACAATTTAACAACTACAACAAAGTACATCAACACTAAATAGTGCCAGTAAGTTAGGTAAATTGTCTTAAATGAGTGTGGGTTGAATATAATTAAGTATTCTATTTCACTTTCATTCTTCACAAAATACAGTTTGAATCTATATCCAAAACACCCATTATCAAAGAACTCAAAGTTTAAAAATTATGTCTGACTACATTCCGTTTGAAATGCAAATGGAGATTATGAACAGACTTCCAGTGAAGTCTTTGCTACAGTTTCGTACTGTTTCTAAGTCTTGGAACTCTTACATAGACTCAACCGCCTTCTTCTTTAATTACGGTGTTCGTAAGTCTGTGAATGATGTATTTTATTTAACCTATAATCATGGTCGTTTAGGTTATATGATATATGTTGATGCTAATTTAATCCACACCCCAGCTTTAGCAAACCTCCTTGTATCAAATCTTAAACCTGTTGGTACTTCTAACGGGATTTTGTGTTTTTCATATGGTAATAACATGATGGTTTGTATTGCAAACCCATCGATTGGAAAAAAGGTTGGGGTTTTTGTCCCAACTAGTGAACCAGATGGGTCTAAAATTCTTTTAGGCTTTGGTGTCCGTCCTGACAATCTAGACCCCACCGTTTTAAAATTTTCATACCCGTCCTCCGGCGAAGGAAATTGGTCTGTTCATGTATTTACCCTTAGCGCTCTAAGATGGTACCAACTTGACATGAATAGTTTTCCCCACGAATCAATTAGATTCAAACGGTCAACACAAGTTGTTGTTAGTGAATACATTTATTGGGTAGGTTATGAAAGGGTTTTTGGCGATAGCGGTGATAGTTACAGGCATTACCTACTAGTTTCCTTTGTTATGATAAACCATCGCTTTCAAGAAATTGCCATACCAAACCTTTTAATGCGAGGTCTTGATTCTCCGTTATATGTTTCAAAACTTCGAAACTCTCTTGTACTTTCTGGAAATATACCTACACTTGCATACTATGTGTTTGTGTGTTGCTAGTTATCAATTAATGGTGGTTCTATAACATCTTTTCCGGCAATCATGACCATGCCCACCCATCATTTTACCAAATTATTGGGTTTTAATAACCAAGACAAACCTATAGTTGAAGCAGCTACTGCCGACGTTATAGGTCACAGGGTTCAAGTTTACATGGAAAACTCACAATCATTCCAGTATGTGGATATCCAAGGAAATGCTGGTTCGTTCTTCGTTGGTGAGAACTTAGAATCATTGATTCTTGCCGTTCACCCAGATCGTTTACTTTATTGTGCAGGCTAATGTTTATGCAGATGTATGGACTGGAGGTCTTATGTGTTATGTGGATTTGGCCAAGGTTTTGCAAATCAGTTGATGTTTGCATTTTATGATGATGTAACCGTTGTTTTTGGCTTTGTTGTATGTTTTTCCTGTCATGAATTAGACTTGGTTTAGGGTGTCTGTAATGAATTTGCAACTTGCTGAATGTAACCTTGTTTTTTGGTGCAATGGATGTAACCTTGTCTGTACTAAATTTGCAATGTGGTGTGCCATACAAAACACATAAAACACAGCTTATAGTGTAACCTTGTTTGGTGAAATAAATTTTCACTAGTTGAAACTTGGTGACTTTATTTTTCATTTGCATTTAACATGTTAAACTATATACAACATAATCTAAAGGTGTTTAGTAGCACATACTATTATACTTCAATCTTATAACCATATATTTACTAACATAAAATAAATTTTTTACTAATTTTTGGTAAATTATATACAACGTAATATAAATTTGTTTACTAATTTCTTGTAATTTATGAAACTAGTAAGTGAATGTGTTTAACTCCAAACTTTAATACTTGTACTATATTGGTTTGCTACATTAACTTCTATATATACATGAGCTTCAAGAAGTGTATTATTCATCATAAAACCAAATGACTTCTCTCAAATTCAAGGTATTTTTAGTTTATGAAGAATTACAATATGGTGTGTTACTCCTAAATGATGTCAATTACTCGAATCTAGTTCGTTATGTGAAGAAGAAGTTCAAGCTTGCTGATGGTAACCAAATATGTTTATCCTACAACATTGGTTCTAACCACATCAACATAATTGACGACGATGATGTATGTTATTTTGTGAATGAAGTATCTGGAGAAGAGGTCAAAAAACTATACATCAAACTAGGTGAACCAACCATACAGGTAACTCAGTCTTCAGATACAAAACCTGTAGACATAGATCTGAATGTTCTAGTGTTTCAAAACCTATATTTTATTCATCAATGGAAAGAAAAAAACCCACTTATGTTTGTTCCATTCCCACCCCATGAACCTACACTAGTTAGTGAGTCAAAGCATAGAGTTAAATTCACCAAACATTATACATTTGATGACAAGGAAGCGTGCATCTATGAGATAGCTATTAAATGTTTAAGGGAAGGGTATCAATGTAAAGTTCTTAAATCGAGTACTGAACGGTATGGCGTGGAATGTGTCCAACCAGATTGTTTTTGGTACATCTTCAGTCGTAGGATTAAGAAATGTACTAGATGGCGAATAACAAACATAAACGACAATCATACATGTTCTAAGACCCAATTCAATCCATATCATAGAAATCTTTCTTCCAAATTGTTGAGTAAATTAATAGTACCAAAAGTTAGGGATGTTAAAAGGGTATATACACCAAAGGACATTGCCCATGATGTTAATCTGGAATGGAATGTATACATTTCATACAAGAAGGCTTGGACAGGTAAACAACTCGCATTGGCATCAACTCAAGGATGTCCTATTGAATCATTTGCTCAGTTGCCTTTTTATTGTTATAACTTAAAGAGGGAAAATGAAGGCACTGTTACAGACATTGATACAGACGATGAAGGACGTTTTAAGATGTGTTTCATAGGGTTCGGTGTTGCGGTAAGCATATTCTAAAATGGCTATTTATGTTTTCATTTACCTGTTTTACATTATATTTATGATTATTTGGCTATTCTTTTACATTCTAATGTTCCAAAAAATGCCAGAAACCATTAACACGTAGGCATAAAAATAGTGAAAATCAATATAATTAATAAAGTCAAAAACCATCCAAAACATAACTTAAATACTTAATAGTTATTACAAACATTCCAAAACAAGGTTCAGAGGTTACCTTATTCGCATACACATGACATCCAACTTATTTTTTTGGAGTTTTAAACCCAAAAACATCTTCCTTAGTGGGTCCTAATGATCGCAGAGCATAATGAGCTTGACATTTTGATGTGGCACCCCTACAACTTGAACTATTTTTTTGCTTTGGGTAGACGATGTCAATTGGTTTTTCCTGTCTTTCCATAGTCTGGTTAGGGAATTGCCAATTAAGATCACGACCAGACATGAACTTTTTTAAATTTACACTTGAATCTCCAGAGTCAGTATATGAATCACTGTCTGATAGAGAAGACACATCCACGGATAACCAGTGCACTGGAAATAGATACAACTATATGACATCAAACTCCGTTGAATCAATAAATGCATTAACAAAAACCGAAAGGAAAATTCCAATAACGTCCCTGATGGATTGGTTTAGACAACTTCTTCAAGACTGGTATTATGAACGTCGACAAAAATATAAAGGTATAAAGTAATCTTTATTAATAACTATTCAGTTAAAAATACTATGAAACATATTTGTTCTTACCTAATATTAATTTAAATGTCAGATACACAGGATGACGAACTTACACCATGGGCAAGTGCGAAGATAAAGTACAGATACTTAAAGAGCTCAAATTGGAGTGTTAGAGGCATCCTAAAGAACGAGTTGTATCAGGTTCGGGACAACCAAGGAATACATACAGTTAATTTGCAGAAAGGTGAGTGTACGTGTCGCAGATGGCAGATATCGGGTTTACCATGTGGTCACGTTTGTGCAGTGGCTAGAGTTGAGGGTTTAACTTCTGTCAACAATTTGGCAAAACCTTGGTTTTTGATTAAAACAATTAAGGCTACATACGCAGGATTGTTTTTTCCGGTGACAGATGTTTCTACTTGGGAAATTCCTAATGAAATCCAACAAGTATTACCACCTGATATGGGTAAGAAACAATCTGGTAGACCCAAGAACAGAGATCGCATTCGTTCACAAGGGGAGGGACCGATTATTAATAAGTGTGGACGGTGTGGTGTCAAGGGACACAACCGAACTGCTTGTACTGTACCTTTACCTAAGTTACAAGTAAGTATTCAACTATAAAAGATAATTTATATCGTTATTAATTACAAGTAATGTATACTTACGTTGTAATGTACAGAACATGGTTAAAAAGAAACAAAAGTCTACACAGCAGGCAGAATCTAGTCAAGGAAACAACTACCGGAGTGAGACACACCAGGATGTAAATCAAAATTTCTATGAACAGTCCCAGATGTATGAGCCACAACACGTTACAAATTCTACGGAAGATATGTATCACCCACACCAGGAATACACACATCAGTACTTTATGTATCAGCATAATACTGAATCAGCAAACATGCACATCAACGATTTGTCGCAGTGGCTAACTCCAAACAACTTCTTAAACTAGGTGGGCCATTACTTTGTGTTATTGTACTCAGTTCGTACTGTCTGTTAAACTTTGAATACGTATTTAACGCTAATTTGTTTGGTTATATAACTAAACTAATTTAACAATGAACAGACTAGTAGATATGATTACATAATATGTGCTTCTTAATTCATATTACAAAATAATCATAATTACATATAACACTAAGTTGATGGTAATTGTTGTGCACAATATACATATAATGACAACAGAGTGTACTAAATATATATTTTGTACACAACTACCATCTTCTTACAAAAGATTACATAGATAATAAGTTAATATTGTTTGAAACATACCAATACTTTTAAGGGAAGATGCGATGAAACATTAAAAGTTACCTAGTAACTTTTTTCCAAATCTTTATCGGCTGTGTTGGAGGATCCAGCTGACACTGATCCTAAATCTTTATCCTCTGTGTTGGGAGGATCCAGCTGACATTGATCCTTGTTTGGTGACCTGTGAAACTTCATCAACCACATGCACATTCAAAGCCATCAAACCACCCAACTTTCGAGTATTGTCTCCACATGCAACTCTTTTCCCCCAACCTTTCCTTGCCCTAAAAGTCTGCACATTCAAACCCATCAAACCACCCAACCTTCGAGTATTGGCTCCACATGCAACTCTTTTCCCACAACCTTTCCTTAAACTAAAAGTCTTTGAATTTTTTACACATCTTGACTTTCTAGTAAAACTAACCTTATTTCTACCCTTCTTCATCAGCAATAAAGGCGTTGATTTTCTATTAGCAGGGACTACATCATCCAACACAACATTGTTTGAAAAACATTCCTTATCCATAATTGGAAGTGAATCACCATTCTCAACAACACATTCATGTACCAAATCACACCATGTAGTAGGACCTCCAACATCTATGGGACCATCTAGAGACAAGCCTTCATATTTCCAATTATCATGCAAGACTATCTCATCAGCTACACTGTCGCAATGCAAAAAATCCGCAAACAGATTCTTACATGGGAACTCAATACCTTTTCTTCTTGGTTTAATAGGGGGAGTTCTTAGGTAAGGTGAACCAGCTTCTTGTTCTGCCCAATCAACAAGTTCATGAGGAGACATAGCAGAAGCATCTAGCTTTCTTTTTTCATGACTTTTAACTTTAGACTTCACTTCTTCATCAGACGCATCTAAAGTCAAATTTTTGAAATAATATTCTGCTAAGTTCTCAGGGATATGGGCAATATAAAAGTTAACTAAGCCATACTTTTCAGCTATAGCATAAAGTTTTTCCATATCACCATCATCTTCAACAATTGTTAAACCTTCACCTAGGCTGCATCTAGGAGAACAGACAAAGATGGCCCAAATATGACATTCTAGTTTGTAGGACAACATATCTAGCATCTTAGAGAAAAGCATCTTGTTTGACTTACTTAACTTTAGAGTTAAGGTCTTCCCATGTTCATACCTTAAAGGATATTCACTGAAAACACCATTATAGTGAACTTCAAACACAAAATAATTTGCAGGTACTTCATTTGTCCTGTAAGTTAAAAAGTTACACATATCAATCAATTTGAACAACATAATTAACACAAAATCTAGTTGAAGATAATTCAATACCTGGCAAAATAAGCATAAATAGGGTTAGAAAAAGACTTTGTTGTTGTTAGAGACAAATCCTCCATAGTTGTTTCTGTACTTGTGCACTCTTGAACAAAAAGTAGCTAGTATGTACTTATTTGCTTTAGTGCTAATTTGTACTTCTTTGGTTTATTGGTAAAACAATGCTGTGTGCTTGATATACTGGTATTTAGTGAATTGTTTACATTTAAGTACATTGGGCTACACATAAGGTAAAATGTAGGATAATTTTGTACAAGTTTTAATTTTCAAAAGACATAAACATTTTTTTTTTTTTTTTTAAACCTTTAAAAAAATGGTAAACAAACTTTTATAAAAAATTTAACTGTTTATACATCAAATGTATATTTTGAAAATAAACATAACACTAACCTTAAAGGTTTACAAACAGATTAATGTATATAATAAGTCTGGTCTTTCCTAATCATAAACAACTAGTGTTAAATCAAAATGATAAAGCACACCAAAAATATTACAATACTTAATAAATTTTCTTGCAACATCATACAATCTTTTAACATCAAATACAGAAACATAATGTAACAACTAAGTTTGGTTCCATTGAAATTATAAAATATCAAGATAGTCAAAATCTTGAACTGATGAAGTTGAAGGAGGACTTTAGCAACATGGATGTGTCATCAGAAAAAAATACTCAGCCTGCATTTGAAATTTATAAAAAATTTAAAGTTAGTAAAGGCAACATGGATATTTAACTGGAATTCATTTAGATTAGCAAGTTAATTTACACACCTTGACAGGGAATTCCTGAACATCTGTTGCTGATCCAACAGGTTTTTTCCCAAGATCCTTTTTGTTTAGCAGGTTTAATTCATCTTCAACAAGACCAACATCCGCAACCTCAACCATTCTATATTTACCATTAATAAGGGCTCTTCTGTAATTGTTTACCACCACCTTTTTTTCATTAGCGGGTGTACAAGAGAATTCAGCCATTATTTCCTTCCCCTTGCGCCTTGTCCGTATTGAGTTTCTACCTACCACATCATCATCAACCTCTCTTTCCTTAGTAGGTGTCAAATTAGGGAATTCATCCAACTCATCCATTTTTTCCTTTCCCGTGCGACTAGTCTTTAACAACTTTCTACCTAAAGGCTCATCATCCACCATTTTTTCCTTCCCCCTTGAGTTTTTTCTTCCACAATCCTTAGTTGTCTTATGACTTTTCCTTTTAATCCTAGTGCTAAATGGACTTGAACTAGAGCAACGCAGGGAAGCATCCTCTTCTAACCAAACCATGTTTTTTAAATAAAACTTCCCTAAAGCCTGTTGCTTATGAGTAACATACAAGTGTATTTTACCTCTACGTTCAGCCTCAGCAAAGAATGATAGGACATCATTATCAGTGTGGATCAACTTTAAACCTTTTTCTAGTGGTGTGTTTGGTAAACAGTAAAACAAAGCCCATATGATTTCAGGTATACTAGACAAAATCTAATTTAGGCATGACAGGAATATATCCCTATCACAAGGTGAATGCAGAAACATAGAGCAGAAAAAACCGCTGTAACAAATCTGATAGGTGGCAGGAGTCGCGGGAGGGTGTTTAAATACGCGCTATTGTAGGATATTTAGCAAGACCAACTTCATCAAGACAGGCATATCCCTCTGTATCCATATTTTCATCAACAAAATCCTCATTACAATTCAATAAGTAAATAACAAAAAAACCCTTTAATAACATCAACAAAACCCTAATTACAGCATCAATAATAGAATAACAAAAAAACCCACTTATGATCTGAATAATTAAATAAGGCATGGCGCCGTGGTCAATTTAAATATATAAAAAACCCTAAGTTTAATAATTAATAAAGAATAAAAAAAAATAAGCCAGAGTACAAAACCCTACACGAGAGGGTTGGGGGGGGGGGGGTGGGGGGGGGTGGGGGGGATATTGAGATAAAAGCTAGCACGAGTGGGTCGGAGCAGACATCTAACAGGTGCAGCGTTTTTGTGAATACGTGCGTTCGCATGTAGTATCCAGGATTAGAAGAACCACAAGGCAAGTTCTAGTGGTAGTCGTACGAGCCTCGCGAGACGTGAGGAGAGGGGGTGAGAAAGCGAGAAAGTGAAGATGTGGGTACGTGGTGGTTGGGTGGTTACGTGATTGAATGTATATGCAACGGCGGAAGTGTATAGTAATGGAGTTTTGTGGTTGTGTATGGGTGCCGACGACGGACGAGTAGAGATTTTTCAACTAACAAAGTTGTGGTGTCGAGCTAAGGTTAGCAAATGTGACGGGTTATAGGTGTGAAGGGCCCAGTATTGCTGACAACGAGGACGATGCGCGTAAATAAAACACGAGGGCGTGAGTGGGCAAAGACTGGCTACGAGGACAAGTATAGTTTCAAGGTGCGTAGTGAACAGTGCGACGCACGAGCCGATGAGTAGAGAAGAGCAAGCACGACGGCCTTCAAGTGTTCACTGCGCGACGAATCGAGCAGATATCATAGCTCGAGTGGGATGATAACATTCAGAGATTTAGGAAGGAGTGATAAGAACGAGTGTCAGTTGCGTGCAATATTCGAGAAAAAAATACAGCTCAACATAACTTACTAAATTCAGACGTGACAAACCCAGCGAGAGAGACAAAACCGCGCACACAGGCTCAGAAACGATACTGAAACGACAGCAGAAGTGAGCCACCGCCCAGAGGAAGCGGGACACCGCAAGAGACCGCCTGAGCCTTAAGTAAGAGGCGCGTCGCTGTCTACAAAAGAAGCTTCCCGAGACGCAGCTTAATATCCATGGACCCTTTCGTACGCGAAGCGTGATGCATCGAGATGATGCGTACGAATATGTTCAAGTCAAGAAATTAGTAATGATGGTACAGGTTGAAGAGCTGTACGCGCGCGAGCGCGCGCAGCGACACACGCAACGCCGAGGGTGCCTAGAGAAGGTATGACGCGGAAGTGGAGAAACGATACATGTGCAGAGACACCTGAGCCACGTTCACAATTCGAACCAGAGATGTGAGGGAGCAGCTAAAGTGACTAGGTGTGCCGTTCTGTACACGCACTTATTCACCAATCTTCGATTTCAAGGAGTAATAGTTACCGTGGCTTAGGTGTGCCATGTCTATAGACAGGAGGATTTAGTACCACGCTGCCGATAAAGTTTGGCGCGGGGGTTACACTTATGTGGGACTATCTATGCTTACATAGACGATTGTATGCACCTGAAGGAGAAGACGGTGCACAATAGCCTGGAGGGTGCGCTACGTAACAAGAGTGTTTCTAATAAATAATCTCTATCAATAGTGGTATAGTTGATAGGTTATATCTTGGGACTAATGTAGTTATGAACTTGGTGTTATCGAGTAAGAGAGGAGTGAAGGAGGAGTCACTAGCAGGGGAAGGTAAGGAACTTGGTGAATGAGCAAATAAGAGAGCAGTTATGTTTTCACTAGATAGAGGGGTTTAGAGGCAGATTGTATATATGAGTGCCTATAAGATGGACTGACCATCCCAAGCAGCGTAGAGATGGGTTGTGTAATAATTTAGAATCTAACAGCAACGAGATTAATGCCCTAAGTTAAAATATGTTATTGGGGGGGGGGGGGGGGTGTGGGGGGGGTTGGTTTTTGGGAATGTGTTTTGGTGCGGGAGACTCTATACTGAGCCGACAAGACAGTCTTCTCATTAACGGAGACGCCAGCACTTGTCGTAAGAGATACCTCGTATATAACCAGCTACAAAACACTATTTGTTGAGCTCTGAGGAGTTTGTTTGGTTTTAGTTTTATATTGTTAAATATTAATTGTTATTATTTACATAATAGATCCTTTAAAATCACTAACATGTTAAATAAACGTTTAAAAAGCACACGTGCTTGACCTGCACTCTACCCAATAGCTAGAAACGCGATATAGCATGATCTGTGTGGACTAGACTCGCGGAGATCAAGCGATCAGATAGAGCAGCGTTCGAAACAAGAGTCAGACTATTGGTCAGGCGTTAACGGAAGATCATCTATATTCGAGCGGTAGCATAGGGACGAGAATACGGCATCCTAGCGCTTCCTCGACTCAGACATCGACCTCTGCGCGCGCGAGTAACCTCAGACACAAATGCAAAGTACCATACTTATCCACTATCCACCTACATAGATGCCTCTCTTTCAGAGCAACAAGTCGCGCCTCCTACGAATCAAAGAACCGCAAAGCTCTCGACAATGAACTGACATAACACGATCTCCTCACGCCGAGCACGCATCTACACATACCCATAACATGATCAATGATAGCGACATCAGATTGATGCACATCACAATTCTACAACACGAAACAAATTACACACTATACTTACTATACGATAAAGAAATCAACTTAACAGCAAACTCCCACACTCTCGCTAATCAAATTGAGAGTCGTCACGCAGTGTAGTCTCAAGGTGATCACTCAGAACATCATCTTCCTATACACTACATCTCTCACGACATGCGGTCGCGCGCGTCGCCGGAGGTCAATAGGATCTTAAACCAAACTGACTCTAAAAAAATGTACTAAACCGCAAACACCAGCACCTCACCACTGATATATCAAACCCACAAGCGCACTTTATAGCGAGAACACCTACAGCGGTCACGCAACATCAACTCACATATCTATAGATACACACTCTACTTTCTTCATAGGAACATAACGGTCCGCAAGCTTTTATAGGATCTTATTAGAGCCTTACATATCAAAAAGTCACTATTCGGTTAGCTCCTAGAATTTAACTATCCTGGTCTAGTGCTCTCTCTATCATAGTATCCTCAGGTACTATTCGTATAGCATTTCCGCAGCATAATATCAGCTAGAAGTGGATGCGTGCCTTCATGTACAGATCTCTACACAAATAATAAAAACAAACAATACAATAACAATAAGAGAGAGGATGTTAATTCATCACTACACACACATTGGTGTAATTATAAGGGTTATAGTTCACACACAGAGAGCGAACATAAGGAAGACAATAAAATACATTGAAAACTGCAATTTATTTTCAAAACATCTATAACAAAAGTTAATGCCATGTCAACTAAAGGACACCATTACACACACACAAACTAGATAACCGATGAGAACATAGTTCAAACAGAGTTAGCTGGGAGTGGCAACCTTTACAATTAAACACGAAACACAGTTTGACTGCGTGCGAGGTGATGAGTGGAGGGGGTTGAGGCAAATAACAGAAGATGACAACAGGACCATACTGACGCGAGCTTAGCCATGAAAGAGATTTCTTAAAGACTTTTAAGTTGAGTTTCACTAATTGATTTCATTACACACACCTCTATTTACTCCAACACACAGAGATTCCTGAAGCTCTTTTAGCAAATTAGCGACTAAAGCAATAGAACAGTGGACAAATGCAAAAAAGTTTAACATCTTAATCAAATTTTTGTTCTCGCCTCTCTTGACATCGCAAATTCAAAACTTGACAACTTGCATAAGTGTCCCTAACAACCCTGAAATCTCTTTCATTGTCAATCTCAAACAACTTAATCATCATTTCTTTGTCATCTCTGGAGTTTGCATAAGTAGCTAGGCGAGTAAGGTGATACATTTTAGTGTGTTGTAAGTGAATGAAGGTGTATGAAAAGATTGGTAGAGAAAAGGCTTATATAAGAGAAAAAACATTTTATAATGTGTTTAGTGCACTTACATGAACATAGGTACAACTAGTAGAAAATGGCTCGCGCATCATAATTTTATATTAAAAGGTAATAAAAATAGGCGTGAGAGTGTGCAGACACACACACACACACACGGACTTGTACCAGAATTAGAAACAAACAAATGAAGTGACACATAGTTCCCATTACTAATTTAATAACCAATGCTAAGTGTTATGTTGTAACTTACTGAACTAGTTCCTATGATGAACACAGGTCAATTACAAGTTTCTACTTGAACCATTCCCTGCCTGGGTTCAAATATTGATTCTTATAAAATTAAGAAACACCTAGGAATATAACAAAACATACAAATGGAAACTTTAAACATTCCGAACTCTCTATCTCTCTAGCGAACGGGGACGAGCATGACTCCCAAAACGGGGGGCGAAAGAGTAGAGCTCTACTATCATAGAAGTGACCATCCGGAAACTATATCAATATCAGGGCATACATAGGGTCACACGGGGGGGGGGGGGGGGGGGGGGGGGGGGGGGTGGACACAAATTATAGGGTAATATTGGCTAGAAGGGGGGTTGTTTTATTATGTAATATTAGTGTTATAGTGGGAGGTGTGGTATGTGTGTATGGTGTGGAGTTTATTGGGTTTAATTGGTTGAGGATAGTGGTAAGTTATTAGAAGAATGTGGATGTATGTATAAGGATGTTTTGTTGTAGGGGGATGTTGTGAGGTTATTTGTTATGAGAAATGAATGGTATGTGATGAGAAATGAATATTAGTAATTTGGATATGGATGGTTACTGTTGAAATGTGAGGTTTATTATTATGTCTGGTTGGGTTTGTGATATGGATGTTTTGGAGGTTGGGTGGTAAATTATATTCTATTATATAGAATAATGGGAGAGTAGGGAGATGATAAATTTTGTTTAAATGTAATTAAGTAAGTAGGGGTTAATGAAAAATGTTAAGTAAAGTTGTGGGAAGGAGTGAAATTGAAAGAGAGTAGTTGATTAATTTAGGGAGATGTAGGTTTATAGGGTTAGTGAAATCTAAGATTATAAGTAGAATATAAGCGATACTAATAATATGGAAAGTATTAAATGATGACATATACCGCAACCTAGGTTTCACTGTTTCTAAGCAACCCGCCAAAGAGGAACATTTATGGTTAGTCGGTGTTGTTTATCTTAACCCAACTTTATTGTGCTTTTGATTTACCAGGCAATACTATCAACGAGGCCCTTATATTTGTTAACTTTCTCTATATAGTTTTCACATGACTTGAATTCATAAACTCTTGCCGCCTTTTTTTTCAACTGCGATATCTGTAAAAGTTTTTCTTCTTCTAACTTCATCCTCTTAGCCTCTTTGACCATAAAGCTCAGTTCTTCTATAATGTTCTTTTCGTGTTCCAAACGCATATGTTCTTCAGCTTCCAAACACAATCTTAATTCCTCTTCAACAAGATAATCCTGTATTTAATAAGTAAATCAATATTAGACATTGACAAATTATTAGCTGTAAAATGAAGAAACTTTATGTTTGTTACGTTAGAAAGATTTTCATATGTATAAGTGGCTGACTCAATTCCTCAAATAAAATATTCAATGAATTCATAAACTCACGGCCCAATCTGGAAAATTCGTCTTTAAACTGCAACAACTGCTTGGAAAAAAAGTATGTATAAGAACAACATAAAAATGCATGTAAAATATGAAAATAACACATTCAGAAACTCTAGTACCTCTATAGTCTTCTTTCTTCTCGTGAAGAACCTTACAAAGTGTGACCAAATATTACAAAAGTCTATTTAAGAACCTGAAAAATGGTATACATTGAAATAACGAACTTGATCCTTAACCTGAATAATAGTACTCAAGGTTGAAAACAACGAAGATTTAGCTGACTAATAACTGGATCCCTAATCATTTTCGGCGTACAAGATAGTATCAAAACAACCAGAACGATGTCTGAAAACTTGAATGAACACGTTTGCGTGACTTTCTTCCCAACTTTACAAGATATGTTTCTTCATGCTAAAATATGTGGATGTTGTGCAACGCGAGATATTGAACATGTTGACGGAAAAACAACTAGTTTCCTTTGATATGATAAACCACCGCTTTCAAGAAATTGCCATACCAAACCTTTTAATACGAGATCTTGATTCTCTGTTATATGTTTCAAAACTTCAAAACTCTATTGTACTTTTTGGAAATATACCATACACTGAATACTATGTGTAGTGTGTTGCCAGTTATCAATTAATGGTGGTTCTATAACATCGTCTCCGGAAATCATGACCATGCCCACCCATCATTTTACCAAATTACTTGGTTTTAATAACAAAGACAACCCTATAGTTGAAGCAGCTACTGTCGACGTTATGGGTCACAGGGTTCAAGTTTACATGGAAAACTCACAATCATTCGAGTATGTGGATATCCAATGAAATGCTGGTTCGTTCTTCGTTGGTGAGAACTTAGAATCACTGATTCTTGCCGCTTACCTAGATCGTTCACTTTATTGCAGCTAATGTTTATGCAACGTTATGGAGTGGAGGTCTATGGTTCTGTGATTTGGCCAAGGATTTCAACGTGTTTGATTGTTTTCTTTCTAATGATGATGTAACTGTTTTTTTGCAAACTTGTCGATGGAAGAACAATTCTAGTTCTTTGGTTTAGATTGGCGACTAATATTTGACACTTTTCATGTATATCTTATGTAACTAGTGTGCTTTTTAGATGCGCGGGGTACGTGTCTACACAATGTCCTGCAAATTTTCCATATGCAACTAGTGAAACTTGGTGACAACACGTTTTCATTCCAATTTAAAATGTTAAATTAGATTGGTAATTTGTGCCATAACTGTTACTCGTACCTTATTTATGTGCCCTATTTTCAAATTAGATACTACATAAGCAAAAGGTGTTTAGTAACACATTTACACTGTAGGTGAATGTTTTAACTCAACACTTTAAATACTTGTACTTTAATTGGTTTGCTACATTAACTTTCATCTATACATGATGTCAAGAACATAAATACATGATAACAAAACCAAATGTCTTCTCTTAAATTCAAGGCTTTTTAGTTTATGCAGAATTCAAAACCGTGTTTACTCCCAAAGATGTGAATTACTGAATCTAGTTCGTTATGTGTAGAAAAAAAGTCAAGCTTGCTGTGTAACCAAATGATGTTTATCTACAACAATTGGTTCTAACCACCTCAAAATAAATGATGCCGATGATGTATTTATTTTGTGAATAAGTACTGGAGAAGAGGTCAAAAAACTATGCATTAGACAATGTGAACAACCATACATAACACAGTCTTCAATACAAAACCTGGTAACATAGATTGAATGGTTCCAGTTTAGAAAAACCCATATTTTCTTCACAATGGAAAGAAAAAACCCACTTATGTTGGTCCCATGCCCACCCAATGCACTATTCTAATTACTCAGTCAAAAGCATAGAGTTAAATTCACCAACATTTTACCTTTTATGCCCAAGGAAGCGTCAATTATAAATATCTCTTAAATGTTTAAGGGAAGGGTATCAATGTAAAGTTCTTAATTCGAGTACTGAACGGTATGCCGTGGAATGTGTCAAACCAGATTGTTTTTGGTACATCTTCATTCGTAGGAATAAGAAATGTAATAGATGGCGAATAACAAACATAAACGACAATCATACATGTTGTAAGACCCAATTCAATCCATATTAACCATTTTGATTAATTAAGGTTCTTCTTACAAATTGGGCGGTTTGGAAATTACTTTTGGTTTGATCTATTTTAGCTTTTGATCGGTTATAGATGTAAATAAAGTTGTTTTTAAAATATTTGCAAATATAGTCCCTGTGGTTTATGATAATTTCTAATTCAATCGCTGTTAAAAAAAAGGGATGACATATGTTGCTTAGTTGTACAATTTTATCACAAAGTTGCCCAGTTATCATTTCTCATTTTTAAACAACATATGTTTATAAGAGGAAAAACATTAACACGGGTGTTTTTAAAAGATTTGTGTTTGTAATTTATTATTATATTCTCTGTAATTTATTATTATATCCTCAATGACTTTTAAACGTTTATCTTGTAATAGATCAAGAGTTTCTTATGCTATATGAGGCCGTTGATAATTATTGATGCCGCACATTTGAAAGGGACTTACTTAGGAACAAATCTTGTGGCTGTTGGCATGGATGGAAACAATCAGGTTATACCTATTACCACTGGTGTGTCGCAAGGTGAAACCGATGAATCGTGGACATGGTTTCTGAGAAAGCTGAAAGAGTGCATAGGTGAAGTACCAAATTTAACAATAATATCAGACATACATTATGCAATTACACTTGCATGTAACACTGTTTTTCCTAACTCGTTTCATGGTTATTGTTGTCGTCATTTGATGATGAATTATGGTATGCAAAGTGATAAGTATAAGGAGTTATACTAGAATACATGCAAAGCATACACGATTCAGGATTTTGAAAAACTTATGACTGATATTCATGCTGTACGACCTGATGCACACCAAAAACTAGTTGAAGCAGGAGTTGAGAAATGGTCTTGGGCAAAGTGCATTGCAAATAGATACAACTATAAGACATCAAACTCCGTTGAATCAATAAATGCATTAACAAAAACCGTGAGGAAAATTCCAATAACGTCCCTGATGGATTGGTTTAGACAACTTCTTCAAGACTGGTATTATGAACGTCGAAAAAATATGAAGGTAGAAAGTAATCTTTATTACTAACTATTCAGTTCAAAATAGTATGAAACATATTTTTTCTTACCTTGTACTAATTTAAATGTTAGATACACCGGATGACGAACTTACACCATGGGCAAGTGCAAAGATAAAGTACCGATACTTAAAGAGCTCAAATTGGAGTGTTAGAGGGATCATAAAGAACGAGATGTATCAAGTTCGTGACAACCAAGGAATACATACAGTTTATTTGGAGAAAGGTGAATGTACGTGTCGCATATGGAAGTTATTGGGGTTACCATTTGGTCACGTTTGTGCAGTGGCTAGAGTTGAGGGTTTAACTTATGTCAACAATTTGGCAAAACCTTGGTTTTTGAATAAAACAATTAAGGGTACATACGCATGAAATCCAACAAGTATTGCAACCTGATATGGGTAAGAAACAGTCTGGTAGACCCAAAAATAGAGATTGCATTCATTCACAAGGGGAGGGACCGATTATTAATAAGTGTGGACGGTGTGGTGTCAAGGGACACAACCGAACTTCTTGTAGTGTACTTTTACCTAAAATACAAGTAAGTATTCAATTATAAAAGATACTTTATATTGTTATTAGTTACAAGTAATGTATACTTACGTTGTAGTGTACAGAACATGGTTACAAAGAAACACAAGTCTACACAGCAGGCATAATCTAGTCAAGGAAACAACTACCAGAGTGAGACACACCAGGATGGAAATCATAATGTCTATGAACAGTACCAGATGTATGAGCCACAACACGTTACAAATTCTATGGAAGATATGTATCACCCGCACCAGGAATACACACATCAGTACTTTATGTATCAGCATAATACTGAATCAGCAAACCTGTACATCAACGGTTTGTCACAGTGGCTAACTCCAAACAACTTCTTAAACTAGGTGGGCCATTACTTTGTGTTATTGTACTCAGTTCGTACTGTCTGTTAAACTTTGAATACGTATTTAACGCTAATTTGTTTGGTTATATAACTAAACTAATTTAACAATGAACAGACTAGTAGATATGATTACATAATATGTGCTTCTTAATTCAGATTACAAAATAAGCAGAATTACATATAACACTAAGTTGATGGTAATTGTTGTGCACAATATACATATAATGACAACAGAGTGTACTAAATATATATTTTGTACACAACTACCATCTTCTTACAAAAGATTACATAGATAATAAGTTAATATTGTTTGAAACATACCAATACTTTTAAGGGAAGATGCGATGAAACATTAAAAGTTACCTAGTAACTTTTTTCCAAATCTTTATCGGCTGTGTTGGAGGATCCAGCTGACACTGATCCTAAATCTTTATCCTCTGTGTTGGGAGGATCCAGCTGACATTGATCCTTGTTTGGTGACCTGTGAAACTTCATCAACCACATGCACATTCAAAGCCATCAAACCACCCAACTTTCGAGTATTGTCTCCACATGCAACTCTTTTCCCCCAACCTTTCCTTGCCCTAAAAGTCTGCACATTCAAACCCATCAAACCACCCAACCTTCGAGTATTGGCTCCACATGCAACTCTTTTCCCACAACCTTTCCTTAAACTAAAAGTCTTTGAATTTTTTACACATCTTGACTTTCTAGTAAAACTAACCTTATTTCTACCCTTCTTCATCAGCAATAAAGGCGTTGATTTTCTATTAGCAGGGACTACATCATCCAACACAACATTGTTTGAAAAACATTCCTTATCCATAATTGGAAGTGAATCACCATTCTCAACAACACATTCATGTACCAAATCACACCATGTAGTAGGACCTCCAACATCTATGGGACCATCTAGAGACAAGCCTTCATATTTCCAATTATCATGCAAGACTATCTCATCAGCTACACTGTCGCAATGCAAAAAATCCGCAAACAGATTCTTACATGGGAACTCAATACCTTTTCTTCTTGGTTTAATAGAGGGAGTTCTTAGGTAAGGTGAACCAGCTTCTTGTTCTGCCCATTCAACAAGTTCATGAGGAGACATAGCAGAAGCATCTAGCTTTCTATTTTCATAACTTTTAACTTTAGACTTCACTTCTTCATCAGAAGCATCTAAAGTCAAAATTTTAAAATAATATTATGCTAAGTTCTCAGGGATATGGGCAATATACAAGTTAACTAAGCCATACTTTTCAGCTATAGCATAAACTGCATCTAGGAGAACAGATAAAGATGGCCCAAATCTGACATTCTAGTTTGTAGGACAACATATCTAGCATCTTAGAGAAAAGCATCTTGTTTGACTTACTTAACTTTAGAGTTAAGGTCATCCCATGTTCATACCTTATAGGGTATTCACTGAAAACACAATCATAGTGAACTTCAAACATAAAATAATTTTCAGGTAGTTCATTTGTCTTGTAAGTTAAAAAGTTACACATATTAAACAATTTGAACAACATAACTAACACAAAATCAAAAACATAATTCAATACCTAGCAAAATAAGCATATATAGGGTTAGAAAAAGACTTTGTTATTGTTCCAGACCAATCATCCATACTTGTTTTTGTACTTGTGCACTCTTGAACAAAAATTATCTCTACTTTGTACTTATTTGCTTTAGTGGTAATACCAAGCTGTAATTATCTACTTTGTACTTATTTGCTTTAGTGGTAATACCAAGATGTGTACTTGATATAGTGGTATTTAGTGAATTGTTTACATTTAAGTACATTGGCCTCTACATAAGGTAAAATGTGGGCTAATGTTGTACAAGTGGTAATTTTCAAAAGATATAACACTAACCTTAATGGTTTACAAACGTTTATACATCAAAGTATATTATGTATGATGTGAATATGGAATGGAAATACTAATTTTCATAAAATGCAGATTAATGTATATAATAAGTCTGGTCTTTCCTAATCATAAACAACAAGTGTTAACTCAAAATGATAAAGGACAACCAAAATATTACAATACTTAATAATTTTTCTTGCAACATCATACAATCTTTTAACATCAAATCCAGAAACAAAATGAAACAACTAAGTTTGGTTCCATTGAAATTAGAAAATATCAAGATAGTCAAAATCTTGAACTGGTGAAGTAGCAGCAGGACTTTAGCAACATGGATGTGTAATCATTAAAAAGACCCAGCCTGCATTTTAAATTTATAAACATTATAAAGTTAGTAAAGGCAACATGTATATTAAACTGGAATTCATTTAGATTAGCAAGTTAATTTACACACCTTCACATTTGATTCCTGAACATCTGTTGCTGATCGTACTGGTTTTTTCCCAAGATCCTTTTTGTTTAGCAGGTTTAATTCATCTTCAACAAGACCAACATCCGCAACCTCAACCATTTTAGCTTTACCATTAATAATGGCTCTTCTGTAACAGCCACCTTTTTTTCATTAGTGGGTGTATTGGAGAATTCATCCATTATTTCCTTCCCCTTGCGCCTTGTCCTAATTGAGTTTCTACCTACCGCCTCATCATCAACCTCTCTTTCCTTAGTAGGTGTCAAATCAGGGAATTCACCCAACTCATTCAGAAATGTCTGCATTGACATTCTACCTACACGATCATCAGAATACTTTGTTTCCTTAATAGGTGTCGAATCAGGGAATTCATCTATTTTTTCCTTTCCCTTGCGACTAGTCTTTAACAACTTTCTACTAAAGGCTCATCATCCACCATTTTTTACTTCCCCCTTGAGTTTTTTCTTCCACAATCCTTAGTTGTCTTATGACTTTTCCTTTTAATCCTAGTGCTAAATGGACTTGAACTAAAGCAACGCAAGGAAGCATCCTCTTCTAACCAAACCATGTTTTTTAAATAAAACTTCCCTAAAGCCTGTTGCTTATGAGTAACATACAAGTGTATTTTACCTCTACGTTCAGCATCAGCAAAGAATGAATGGACATCATTATCAGTGTGGATTAACTTCAAACCTTTTTCAAGTGATTTGTTTGGTAAACAGTAAAACAAAGCCCATTTGTTTTCAACTATACTAGACAAAATCCAATGTAGGCATGACGGGAATATATCCCTATCACAGGTGAATGCAGAAACACTAGAAACTAAACCATTAACATACCTTAGAGGATCAAGCTCAAAATACCCGTTTTGTGTATTTTAAAGACAACTTCAGCAAGGACAGGCATATCATCTGACATATTACGATCAACAAAACCCTAATTACAATTCAATAATAGAATAACAACAAAACCCTAATTATGATTGAATATTAAATAAAGATATTGTCAATTTAATAAATAGAAAACCCTAAGTTTAATATTTAATAAATCAATAAATAATAATAAAACCCTAATTGAAATGTTACAAAAATATTAAATAAAAGTAGTAGTGTTATTAAAGAGGGGGCAAGATCTAACATACCTTTTTTATTAGCTTTCATTTCCAGTTAAAAGACAAGGAATGTCTTTGTGTAGATCCAAAATTGGTGGTTGAAGAGAAAAAGATGGGTCGTGTGGTGGGGTTCTGATCTTAGTGATAACTATGTGTGATTTTGTTTGTGGTCCACACACTTTATTTTTCCAACTTACAAATTTGGTCTCTTAGGTTACAAATGAGTATAGGTTGCCCAGTAGTCCTAACACAGCCTTTGCATAATCAAAACACAGCCTTTGCAAAATTGTATCATTATATCTTCACTATGAACATGCAAATCATAGTAAAACTCCTAGACATTCAAGGTTTAAAAAAAACAAATACCATACAATGATTTTAATTTTATAGAAACCAACTTGCTTTAACATTCATATTCAGGAAGGGATACAAAAGATCATACATTCTTTAACTAAAATAATTACCAAATACCTTATATAAAAATACACATCAAAACCAGTCAAAGTTACTACATCCACAATTTCATAACAGACTAAATACATCTGGGGAACCACACCAAAAGACACCCCAATCCTTTCTTAATGTAGAGTAGATCGCTTCCTCTAATATATCCAAACACTTTTCCTTGACCTTGATATCTTCCTTGGCATCAACAAGCTGTTTTTTCAAATCCAAAAGCTTTTTGTTCTCAGACTTAACCATCTCCCTCAAACACCAAACGTTGTCATAAATTTCCAAGGTAAAATGCATACCTTCCAACATCTCAATCATACCATTGAGATGCTCTAAATGACTAGTTGCATTCTAAATTTCACCAACAATACAATTAATAGAACGCTTGCATTCTGATTATTTTTCCAACAGGATAAATTTGATATACTTTGGGACAACTTTCTTAGATGATCCAGAAGATGCCATTGCCAATAATGTTTGTTAAGTAAAAATATAGGATTTTGTTTTGAATAGTATAGTTAGAACTTGGTTTGGTTGGGTTAGTTTGACTGTTTATAAAGAGAAGTTTGCGGTTATAATATTAACTTGGAAGCCATTGTCCTTCGGGGGGTATCAAAGTCCGTGTGTTAACAATCAAATCAATTAAATGGGGAAAATTTACAATTAACAATTTATCCTTGTGTAATTGTTATTCTTTGCATAAAAGATCCTTTAATTGAAAAGGTGTAATATCATGTTTAAATGTAATGGGCTTATTTAATTTTAGATTGGCTTTGTCATATATAATTGAAAGATTAAAATCATAAGTTAAATAGATAGATTTGTAAGAATATTTGAATTACAATTTAATTAAAATGTATCAATTTTATGAGAAAAATAGAAACGAACAATCTTCTCACGATATGCCAGGGCAACGTCAATAGGATCTTCAACATCCAAAGATATGTCGTGCGCCAACCGATATAAAAAATACAAACCCAAATACCCACAATCACCAAATATACCACCCTGTTTAGGAACAGGGTCCGCAAGCTTAAATCTTATGGAATAATCAGTAGGATCTATTCCTTTCTTTTCAAATACTTTAGTTGTCCTGTATACATGGAAAGGCATTCCGTAAGTTAGTCATCACTAATAGTAGTTGTTGTTATTAAAGCATTTGGTATATTATTAGTTATAGTTAACACTAAAAGAAACTTGACTAGTTCAACAATAAAGGAAGAAATAAAAGATTGAAAAACTACAAATTATTTCATGCTAATACATAACGTTTTTTACAAGTTATTTCATAAAGGACACCCTACAACATAAACTGAATAACCCGAAAAAGAGGTTGCAACTTATAACTACAACCTTAACAAGTAGAACACAAAAGAGTTTGACAGATGACGATAGTGAGCATAAAACATAACATGACAGGACCATTACTGACGGCGCAACTTAGCTATGAAACAGATTTTCTTCAAGACCTTTAGTTGAGTTTCACTTATTGATTTCATCAAATCCTTATATTTCTCTAACTCATAATCCTGAAGCTCTTTTAGCAAATTGTATGACTCAGCAAGAACAGTTGACAAATGCAAAAAGGGTTGCATCTTAATCATTTGTTCTTGCGTCTCTTGACAACGCACAGCTCACTTGACAATTGCATAAGTGGTCCATAAACAGCCTAAAAATCCATTATTATCAATCTCAAAACAACTTATCATCATGCCTTTGTCATCTATGAAGTTTTGCATAGTAGCTTAGGCGAGTAAGGTGATACATTTTAGTGTGTTTTAAGTGAATGTGAGAAAAAGCTAGTTTAAGAATAGGTTGTGTATGGAAAAGGATTGGTAGAGCAAAGGCTTATATAGAGAAATAAAATTAATTAATTTATAGGTAAATGGTCAATAGTGGTAAGTATGACTAGTAGGAAACTGGCAAAAATCATTAATTGTGATTAGAAGGTATGAAATGAGGTTGGCAGACATGTTAAACAGGACAAACCTTTCCTGGCCACTAATACTATTTTAATATTAATTCAATAACCAATGCTAATGTGTTTAGTGTACTTACTTGAACCAAAATTAGTTAGAAGAAAATAGAATGGAACTGAACTTAGTTCAATTACAAGTTTGTGGATACTTTCCGCTTTCCCTATGATGCACTAGAGGTCAATTCTAACTTTGTAGATACTTTAGTTTGCCTTCTGTTCTATATAAATTCATAAAAGATTAAAGCAAAACCTAGGGAAGTATAATAAAACATACAGGACTAAACAATCTAATAAAATTATAATACAAAATATACCTGTAAACATTCCCGAACACGGACATACAAATCATGAGACTCATATTCATAAGTGTCTCCACTATCATAGAAGGACAATCCGGAAAAGATATCAAAGTGGGGCAAGGACACCAATGTGAGCGTTTTGTTAATAGGAAAAATATACCTACAACGTTTATAATGTTTCTTAGAATTGTAGTTATTACTGGTTTTAGGATTGCCACAGTTGGATTAGTATCATAAATAAACGTTGTAACGCAATTAAGCGTCAACTAATACATGATCAACCATTCGCTCCATGTAGTGGAGTACTTTTCAACCGATGGCATAATACAAGGGGGTGCTGGTTTTGCAGATGTATCTGAACAAAGTAAGCTGACCTTGGCCCAAATTAGCATTTTAGGTCTCCCATGCCACGATATATCGACCCAAAGTACAATGTGCTGTTAATGACAGATAAAATTAGCGTTATAAATACCATAGGCTTTAAGTTTATATTTCAAATTAAGATTAATTAGTTTTTTGTAATCATACTAACCTCTTCACTTAGCCATCCTTTTTGAGTAGGGTCTAAGCATACTAATGTTAGCCAGAAATTCTGACCTACTGTGTAATCATCGATCTCATGAAACTTACACTTAATATTTTTTCCTTCGTCGACTAATAAATCGTTGGATATCTGGAGTCAACCAAACTGTGTCTAATGAATGAAACGAGCGTGAAAGATCCTACACAAAGATTATAAGTATATATAAGCGGCTACAAATAATGATAGAAGGGAACAACGTTATGGTGCGCGTTATAATGATGACTATTATACCTCAACCCATGGTTTTACTTTTTTAAGCAACTCCGCCAAAGATGGATCATTTACGTTTAGTCGGTGTTTGTTTATCTTAACCCAACTTACAGTGGCTTTTGTTTTCCCAGGCATACTATCAACGTGATTCCCCTTTGTATGTGTTAACTTTCCCAATATACTTTTCATATGAGTTGAATTCATAAACTCTTGCCGCCTTTTTTTCAACTCCGATATCTCCAACAGTTTTTCTTCATCCAACTTCATCCTCTTAGCCTAATTGACCCTAAACCTCTGTTCTTTTATAATGTTCTTTTCGTGTTCCAAACGCATACGTTCTTCAGCCTCCAAACACAATCTTAATTCATCTTCAACAAGATAATCATGTAATTAATAAGTAAATCATTATTAGATATTGCCAAATCATTAGCTGTAAAATTATTAAACTTCATGTTTATTACATTAGAAAGATTTTCATCTGTACAAAGTGGCTGACTCAATTACTCAAATAAGATATTCAATGAATTCTTAAACTCACGGCTCAATCTGGAAAATTCGTCTTTAAACTGCAACAACTGCTAAAAAAGTATATATAAGAACAACCTAAAAATGCATGTCAAATATGAAAACAACTAATTCATAAATTATACCCCATATTCGTTCTTTCTTTCTCGTGCAAGAACCTGCAAAGTGGTGAACAAATATTACCAAATACTATTTAAAAACATAAAAATTGAATATTGTAGTTGGTATAAATTGAAATACAAAACTTGATCCTTAACCTGAATAATAGTCTCAAGTTTGAAAACATGGAGATTTAGCTGACTAATAACTTCATCCTTAATCCATTTTTGGCCTACTAATAACAGTCGTCAAAACACCCGACGATGTTCTGAAACTTGAATGACCACGTTTGCGTGACTTCTCTAACTTTGCAAGATATGTTTCATACAGGCTATGATGTTGTACAACCGGAACTTTTGGAACATGTTGTCGAAAAAACAACTGGCTACGTATCCACCATGATGACTCGTACTCAGCTTTAGTAGGCCTGATATCACTAGTTGTGGTCGATTCCTATTTATATTACACACATAATTTATGAGATGTACTAATCAAATTGCGCGTGAATTATTATTACTATTATTTAAATGAACCTGCTCTAACCTTTGCAAAAAGGTAACCACAATCAGATCTGTTAAAGATCGACTTTTTCGACCAACCAACTGCTCTTGGTATAACATTTGGATCTTTAATCCACCAACAATTGCATCTTTCAAATGACTCAAAGATCCAAACCTACATAATATACCAACTTATAGTCAAAAACTTATATCCACATTCAAAATTAACAGAGTAACAAAAATATTTCAATATATCGTAATATGGTTTACCTGGAAAGCAAAAACAAAGCCAGACAATGAATATGTAGGGAACAATACATATCGATCTTTCTCATCTCAAAAAGTGCTCCATTCACTACGACTTTCCAATCACATGTCTGAATTTTGGTCATAAAAATAGTGTCCGTAAGGCTCACCCCATGGAAAACAATTCCAATCTTCTAGACTTTCAACCAACCGGAACAAGGTATCATCCACCGGGCATGTCAACAACCGACCCATAAAGATAACCTCTAAACATAAAATAAGACAAAGACGTATGGAGTCTTGATCACATAGCTTTTGAAATGTCTCTTCATCCTCAATAACACCAATAACATCTAAGTTTGTTACACTTAAACCTAGCTTATGTGGAAAAACTTTATTACGAAACTTTAGCTCCCGGAAGTATATAAACCAAAGTTTACATGGCCAAAAGGCAAACCAGTAATGAGAGCCAAAAACGACCAAAAATGCAACTATACCTTCCAGTTAATAAATGAGAGGCATATCATAATGTTGAAGATCCACTTTATTTGTTTTCGTAGCATATCTCTAAGAGTTGTGGTTTCCATGATCAAAAACAATAACCCAACCAACAACCGAAAACAACAAAATCCGAAACGAAGTTTCGTCGATTAGTACAAATCTAACTTTTGCTTTATAAACAAAAGTAGTTTCAATTACTCGCTGATTATACTTTTAGATTCTAAGTCCTGATAAAAACAAAATTAAAACCATAATTTAAACATCAAATTAATTAAATTCAAAGTAAAAATAACTATATAATATAACATATGAGAGTAATGATAATCATTAAATTTATTATGACTTTCAATAGCAAAGTTTTTGATTAAAAGTCGTTAAATAGTCATCATTCTAAAATAAAACATTTTGAATTCTATAATGCAAAAAAATCAACACAAACCTACAACGTAAATGGGTTTGTAATTTAAAAATAAGGAAATGAAATCACGTACCATTTTATAACACATTAATGGATCCGGCATAGTCATGAACAATAAATACCGGCAAAGCTTACAATGTAGGAGAAGCATTCATGAGGAGAGGAGAAGACTTAGGGAACGATTGGAGAAGAGGAGAAAAGACGGGGTCACAACACTAAGTAGCAAGATGGACCGATGGGAGAAGATGAGAAAAGGACGTAGAAGATGGACGATGGAGAAGATGAAGATGGAGAAGATGGAAGGGAGTGAGATGATGAAAACTGAGTGTAAATATATTTTACACACAGGTAAAGTGCCGTATAAAAAACAGGTGTGTAAATTTACATATACATAACAAATGATAAAAAATATTATATTAAAGTTGCCCAAATAAAATTAGTTTGGTTTCCCTACGGTACAAGTTGCGCCATGTTAATTGTACTTGTGTGTAAGACTTTTTCTAAATAAAATATTAGTGTGAAATTACATTTTAAACCATTCCCTAAGTAAACTTTTCGCCCCAAACGTTAGAAAACCGATTTGCCCAAAAACATATCACAGAATCTTATACCTTACCACATATGGGACACTTTGCAAATTCTTATGGTTGCCCAGTAGCCAAGTTTCCTGGGTCAGTTTTGGAAAAAAGATGTTCCTGGGCTTAGGGTTGCATCTTTGGTTTGGATTTTGGGCCAATTTTGGAATTATCCTTTCAGTTTATTTGAAATAAAAGGTACTGTAATTTATTTGACTCTGTCTATAGTTGACCATAGTTTAGATGTTCTTAGTCATATGGTTTTTTATATGTTTCTTATTGTAACAAGTTCATTTCAAAATCAATCTATGACCTAACCACAAGGGGAGACCCAACGGTAAGAATACCAACCTTTTAAAGTGGAGGTCAAGGGTTCGAATCAAGGGAGAAAATTAATCCCCGTTGTGCCACGAGGTTTACCATGTGCCTGACTCCGGAGCTATCCAAAAAGGGTAAGACCGCCTTGGAATTAGTTAAGTCCGCAGATGTTATTGGAAACCTAAAATAAAAATCAATCGACCTCAATAATGGGGTCCCGGCACTAGCCTAGCATGATGATATTCAAAAGCATTTGATCGAGTTCTTCAGTCACGAGTCTGGTCTACCGTTGATTTTTGGGCGTGTAATAATGTACAGTAGTTTTTTGCTCATGGTTCACATTCATATTTTCTGATGCAATGTAAATGCTCCAATCCAAATAAGTGATGTTTACAAGAGTGGGATGTGAATTAGTCACAGTCCTCTTTTTACTGGAACAGTTGAACCACTTCTGTTTTCCTCTTACTGTGAGCCAAGTGATGGTCAATTTACATTCACCAAGTGCCCACTTGCTTTAGGCCAGGGTGCCCACCATGGGTTCAGGTCAAGGGAGCAATATAATGATGGACATTCACAATTCACATTGAAAGTTGATTAGCAAAGGTGCACTAGAAAAGAAACAGAGGGTTTGTATATTGAGTATAGGCATTTTATACAATAATACAATGGTTGATCTTATGTTAATTTTGTACAATTTTTCTTCTTTTGGCTGTTAAACAAGATGCTGTGTGATAGTTTTGCCAAATAAACTTAATTCGCAAAATTGGTACCCTAATTAGACACAACTTACACTGCTACTTTAACTAATATCTGTTTATATGCATGATAGCCTTTTAATTTTAAATTTTCACAAACTGAAGTGTTTGGAGTTGTTTGTGCATGCTTTCTTATATTTTTTTATTAGCGTATTTTTTACCCGTGTCTAAAATTTACAGTATTTTATACATACATTCTTGCATTTAACTGTAATTATCTACTTTTACTGCCCGTGTTGAACACGGCTTTTGCTCTAGTTTCTCAACAAAAACAATTTTGTGGAATAATATGACACCACCTAAAATTTAATTTCGGAGAATTGCAAATTAATTTATAAGAAAAGGGTAGCTCAAGTATAAATAAAGACGTACAAGCCTTCACTTTACAGAAACAGCATGCAAAAGCAAGTAATGGCTTCTTCAAAGTTCTTACTTTTATCTCTAGCTCTACTATTCATTGCACTCTCATTTATACCAAACTTTACTTCTGCTTCTTTGGAGGAAGCAAATGCTCTTCAAAAATGGAAAGCAAGTCTTCAAATCCCGAACAACTCCCAAATTGTATCTTCTTGGAAACCCCTTCCAATCACTGACGGAGCCAGTAGGGGGGCTGGAGGGTGCTCGGCCCCCCCTAACCGACCAACTACCCTACCTTGTATCTTGGGATAAATTCGTGTTACATTGGATTTGGAAAGAAAAAACATGAAGAGCACAGATCTTGAAAATGTTGAAAATGGAAGGTGGGTATGAAGAAGAAGATATCTATGGACACAGAGAGAAAAGAGTGTGAATATAATAAGATAAAAGTACATATATATTGTACTTATTAAATACAATGCCTTACTTAGTTTAATATGGTATTTAACTTATTATTCATCTTGTAAAAATTAAGGAATGAAATAGTTTGAAGTTATTCTATATAAAAGTTACATTAATACGTGGGATGATATTTACTTTCAAAACATTATGTATAAAATTTCACATACTTGCAAACTACGATATATGAGTAATGTTTTTGTGAACTTATAATTTGGAGTTTATATCTACTATAGAGTTGTCGTTTATGTACGAGGGGCATTTTTCAACGGTTCGCTCATGACATTGTAAATTTCAAAACCGGCGTCTTTCTGATGGCTTATATCTAGTAAACAAGACACTTTATCTTCTTCAATTTTCGATCTTCGCTATCATTTACGCCAACGTTTGCTCATTTTCTCAACTAACCAAGTAATTGTATGAATTACTACCGATAAAATATCATTGAAATAGTATGCCGAACGATATAAAATTCAATCCAGCTTTTAAAACAAGGAGTTGTACGTTACTACCGGGGAAAAAAAATTGAGCCCCCCTTAATATAAATTCCTGGCTTCTTCCTGGCTTAAAAGGTATAGTTATTTTAAGCTGCACTAAATATCAATGTGATATTTATGTGTAATTGCCAATGAAATACTATGCAGCACCCTCTGTCATGCCCTTCTTTCTTGGTTTGAATTTCTTGTATTGCTGATGGGAACATTAACAGGTTGAACTCTCATCGTCTGAGTTAAAAGTACGCATCACCGGTTCCCGTTCTCTATTCTAGCAACCTTAAATCTAACTAATTATTAAAAACTTAAAAAAATAAAATACCCAATTTGAGTGTGGGGAGGAAGTCTAGAGGTAATACAGCTTCTTGTGGTCCCATCCCACCAGAAATCGACTCCCTGTCCAAACCTATGTCTATCTTGATTTTCAACCAATCAACTTTTTCTGGTGTCATTCCCACCTACATTGGTTAAACAAAGCCGGTTAACCATTTGAATTCTTTTCGTGATTGGTTGAATCCACCATGACCACGCATTCTGCCTTGTTCTTGATATCGTGTGAACAATAGTCTATCTTGATTGTCCACTTGTTTGCTTTTGTGCTTAATCCTTTCTTCGTAGGTTTTAAGTCTACCAATTGCTTCTTCCAAGGTCATTTCACTCAGGTCTGAGTATTGTTCTATTGACGCAACTATTTGTAGATACCTATCTGGTACAGCATTTAATAGTTTGCGTACTAGTGTTTCATCTTCCATAGTGTGCCCTAGACTCGCTGCTTTATTTACTAAGGTTGTTAGTTTTGTGGTGAAGGCGTCGATTGTTTCATCTTCCTTCATGTGTAGCATTTCAAAGTCGGACTTGAGGGTTTGCAACCGCGCTTGTTGCACTCTCTCCTCTCCTAAGTGTCTAGTTTTTAGGGCGTTCCATATGGCTTTCGCGGTTTTGTGTTTTGTTATTTGAAGCAATTGTTCTTCGGGTAAGGATTGATAAAGGAATGCGATTGCAGTTTTATCCTTTTTATTGTCGGATTTGGTTGTCTCCGATGGTTCTATCATTTCCCACAAGCCGTTTGCTTCGAGAATGATTTGCATCCGAATTGCCCATAATGAGTTATTCGTGTGTTTTAGCATTGGACATTGAAATTGTGGTGCACTTATAGTGCCTACTTCCTTTTTTGAAGTATCTCCACCATCTTTATCTTTCGTCATATTTCTAGGATATCAAAAAAAATCTCCCAAAATTAAAATATCTAAGATCTGGGGTGAGTGCTCCTGCCTCTTAATGGCAATCAATCTTAGCGGGACTAGTTTTCTTAAATAAAACTGTCCTTGGGGATTTTTAAAAAAAGCGAATAACCTAAGGTTAATTACTCCTTAAAAATTACTCTCTCAATATAGTAGGCAATATAATTTCTTAGGCTTACTATATTCAAATTCCGGGTTTTAGGCTAAGTTACCCTAAATCTGTAGTCAGGGGTAAATTCTATCAATACCTAAAACTTATATATATCTATTTCTAATCAGATATATAAAAGGAATGAAAATGGAGGGGTTGTTTATGGTTTTTTAGAACCTGGTAGGGTTAGATATAACCCTTTTCTCCTCCTCTCTTTTTATTTTCGTCCGCCTCTTTCTCTGTGTTCTTGGGAGTTCGTCTCCTTGAGGCTATCTCGTCTTTCTTCTCTGTGGTGTTTAACCACGAATTATTAAGGATGGTTGAACCGTCCTTCTTCTAGGCTTGTGTTCGTAACCACTTCACTCCTTTGTGCGAAAGTTAGGGTTTCGCATCTATTTGGGATCTTGAAAGATTGCCGCAAATTTGGGGCTTTCTGGATAACTAGAATCAATTGATGATTCTAACGAGGGATCGATTCAATTGAATCTTCAAACAGGTGTGTTTGTTCCCTTTTCTCGATGATCTAATTTTCTGTCGTTTTATTGATTTTCGAATCTGGGTTTGTTTTCTTTTCGGTTTATGAACTTGAAAAGAAACGAGTTTTGCAAAAATAAATTCGTGGGTAAAAACCCTTTTGTTGCCGGTGTAAAACAATCACGAGGGTGATTGCACCTTGGTGGCAGGAGAAGGATCCCCTCTTGTTTAAACACAAGAATGATTCGAATTGAATTTGTGTTTCTGGCTGTTTTGCAAAAAACCGGAAAAGTGGCCCTTTTGATTCGAAACTAGGCAGAAAATGAAAGCGGTATATGATGATTCTTGGTTAATCAACCAAAAGCTCTGATACCAATGTTCTACAGGTCTTAACCTTATTTCCAGGATCGAATTTGAAGTGCAATCAAAGTATATCAAAAGTAAAAGTTTTATTTGATCTGAATCATTCATACACACAAATTTGTTCTTTACAATTGTTCCTATTTATAGAATCTGAAAAGGTGCGATCTAAAGGTTGTATCGATTCAGTTTGAATTGTTGCAATGGTTCTGGTGAACCGTTGTGACCTTTGTGAAATAATTGTCATTTGACAGTTATTTAACTGTCTTTGACAATTGGGTTGGGTTTTGACCCGTTTGACTTCTATTGGGTTTTCCAGCGGGTTTGGGATTAATCCGGTTGATTGGGTTTTGACCCAACAACATCTTCCACTTTATATCGTATTCGCTTTCGAATTCTATGTCGGAGGAGGCGAACATGTGTCAAGTAAGCTGTGGCTTTTTTCTTTTTATAGTTGATGATGATGATTAGTCAAAAGTAGAAGTGTTTACACCACGTGTAATGTAAGGGGGTGACGTTTTGGAATGCTAAGCATATCTATCAACTGCGACCTGGATAGTGTATGATCGATCTTAAAGAGTAAACCAAAAAGAAAGTTACCGCAACTTCTCTTTTTGTAGCATAACACATCGATAATTATTAGTAAATATAATTATTAAATGTAAGGCCAGGTCGAGCCAGTATATGTCCAAAACAGAGTTAGTGTGAATGAGATATCGAGTCTCAAAGAAGGAAAGTTGGAATGGAAGAAAATGGTTAAATGTCAGGTATACGAGCTCGTGTTGGTATCTGCAAATTAATGTGCCTTAATTGACAATTGAATTGCTGGATTATTTTGTTTCAAAGGTTATAACTGTAAATTAAAGGGTCATAATTGACAAAGTATCTTCATTGGCGGATAATTATTTGACTCAAAGGTTTATAACAGAAAATTAATGAATCATTATTAAGGCATTAATTGACATTGATTACATTGATTGCACCATTACACCATATGCATATGAATGTGTATAAATAGATGGCAATCTCAACTATTCCAAGATACAACAAGAAAAACACACAATAGAGAAAAACTCCATTAACAAGTTTTCCAGCAGTCTTTTCGATCAGAAGCACTCTGTTTTTCGTGATATTTCAGGCAAGTATGTCAGGATCGGCGTAACAACAGCTTTAGAACGTGTATCCCTGGGAAAACAGACGGCCGAATCTGTTAAGGGAAGCCGTCGTCTAACAACGTGCCTCGTTCCATGACCTTTTATGTTTTCTTATTTATCGTTCATAGTGTCTGTCTTCTGCTTCTAACCCTATCGGGTAATATTTTCTTCTTATGTTATTTATTTTCTGTTAATTATTTATTAATTGAAATCTGATTTATTTTAATTAAAAGTGTACATGTTTCCCTACAATCTTAAAACAGATTCGGTGTAAACCGAATTAAAACACTTTGATAAATACAAGAGTTAATATTAATTAACAGATTTTATAAACTGTTTTCTATCGAAACAAGATGAGTTTCTTTAGAAATCAGGTTAAATTAAACAGATTTTGGAATAACAGATCTATAAACGATTTTTAAAAACAGTTGTTAAGATTAATTTTATTTTGAAACCAAAGCGAGTTTCTATCAAATAGATCTATTTGATCCAGTTGATTCATCGAAACCAGCTTGAGTTCTTGATTGTATTTAGTACAAGTTTATATAAACCAAGTCGAGTTTATTAGATATCAAGATTATTTAACAGTTCTAAACTGTTCGTGTTTAAATACAAGTGTGAGCTTTGAGAATCTTCTGAATGTAATTGGTGCGCCAATTACTAACATGGTTGCAAATCATGACAAATATCGATTATTGAAACCAAGATTGAGTTTGTTTGAAGCAGATCCGGTACAAGATTATAGAAATTAGGATTGAATTTCTTGATACCATGATAATTACAGTTTATTTAATTGTTTGTGGGTTTGATCTTTCACGTTGTACTACTCTGAAACGTAACTGGTGCACAAGTTAACCAACAACAGTGTAATCATGCTGAAAAACCAGAAAAATTCAATGGGCAGAATTTTAAGAGGTGGCAACAGAAGATGTTCTTCTATCTCGAACATTTAAACCTTGCGTGGTTCTTAAATGAGACTGCACCTCAGGTGAAACCTCCTAAGGAAGGTCAAACCCCCTAATGCACAGGTTGTGCAAGATGTGGAAGCATGGAAACATTCAGACTTCTTGTGTCACAACTATGTTCTGAATGGTCTGGTGGGCTCTTTGTACAACGTGTATTGCAAAACCACACTGCCAAAGAATATGGGAGTCGCTTGGAACGCAAGCACCAAAACAAAATGCTGGTACAAAAAGAGAGTTCTATAGAAACCTTTGTTGAGTTTCTTTCTTTAGAATAGTGGATCTACTGAAACCTTGTTGAGTTTCATTCTAGAAATTGATCATGTGAAACATATCTATTAAGATCTTCTTAATGAAAATTGACATCATATTACATATGCATTTTTTTTTGTTAAAAACGTGTATGTAATAGGCGATATTGTTTAATTGGTTTATCGAAAGACTGCCTTTAAAGTGGTTTTGATATAACGGATCTTACAAAACATTATGTTTAAAACAAAATTCGATTAAAATCGTTTTATGTTAAGAACACCATATGTGATTGAACACGTTGTTAATAGTACCAAATTAGTTTTAACTAATCATGGACATATTCGTATTAACAATATATATGGAATATCAGATTGACGTTAAGGATCTGCTCCCGAACTGTTAAAAGGGAGCCAATACTAAAGTTACGTGGTCGGTAGATGCTTTGAAGCATTTTACAGAAACCGCTATGTGCCATAACTATGCGTTATATGGTCTGATGACATAAAAACTAATGGCCATGAGGAATCCGACTTAGGTACATGGTGTGATAAGCAATTCGGTAACATGTCATGTATATGATGATAAGAAATTTTGATTATCGCTTTCAATGCAGCAAGAATGGAGAGGATTGAATTTGGGCACTCTCAACTGCTAATATCAAGGGAAAAGGAGATGTGATTCACATCTGGAAAAGAGTAAGTTAACCAATGCGTTGTACGTGCCGGAGGTTCGTAGTAATCTTGTGTCCGGATGGTTGCTTAGTGAAATTTGGCTTTCATTCTGTGTTTGAATCAAAATTGAGTTAACGAATAACATAATTTGAGTCCCGACAGGGTTACGCCTTTAAAATATTTAAGCTAAATTCTTTCTAACGGTCATTTAGTAAAAATCAGTATGAATTTACTTATTATGATATTAAATGTATGGCATGGCTGACTCAGACATGTTTTAAACTATAACTCAATATGTTTTGTCATAATTTAACCAAATGGATAACCCATGTTTTGTATTGACACTGACTACAAAATTAAAACTTGTGTTGAAGCCAAATGACAAGATTGTCTTTTCTCTCGGTTGAACGAAAACAACCGAACCCCTTGATATGATTCACATGATTTTATGTGATTGATACCTACTAAGGTATCGAATAGCGAGTACTTCCTCATATTTGCTGACGGTGGTATAAAATATTACTTGAGAGTAAGGATATAGACAAGATTGTTCTATATAAATAAGTTGAGAATCAATTTATTATCGGAAACAAGGTGGTTCGAAGTCATATCGGAGGTGAATTTGTGTCTCCATTTCTAAATTTAGACACAAATTTATTGCACTTGATATAGAAAAGAATCGTGCCTTAGAAGATATGGTTAGTGCCATGTTCTTAATCCTGGAATAAAGCCATGACATTGGGGGAAAGCGAATCGGCTACTAATCTTTAGATAAGACCCTTGTAAAGAAATATAAGAATAGTTCTTATGCACTATGGGATGAGAAAGAAGACTATCTTATAAGTATATTACAAATATGGGGGTATCTAGCTAAGATAATCTGCATTGAACTCAAGGTTCATAAGGATTGGACACTGAACCTATGAATTGCATGTTCTTACTATATGCCATAATAGTAGTGTTATTTTCTTTGTGGTTTGTTGATATAACACAAGGATAACGATAATGGAATAAGAAGTGCTTCCTCTTAAAATATTTCCGTGTTTAAAACAAAGCATTGGAAGATCATCTGAATACTGATGAAGTTGTCCAAAATCAAAGACAACATGATGATAATGATCTCTAAGATGAGAGATAATATCAACCCAAGGAAGAAGAGGTTGAACCTAGAAGAAGAAAAAGGGCAAAAAGTCGAGAAATCGTTTGGACCCGATTTTGTTTCTTTTATGGTAGGAAATGAACCTACTTCTTATCGAGAAGCGGTAACTTCCTCGAAATGGCTCAATGGAAAGAAGCCAATAAAAGTAAAATAGATTCTATTATACAAAACATACTTGGAAGCTCATGGTAATGGATCTTCAAGAATAAGATGAAAGCCGATGGCACCATTGTCAAGCACAAAGCAAGATTGGTAATCAAAGAATTTAGACAACGCGAAGGTCTAGATTACTTTGATACTTATTCTCCTGTTACGCGAATAACCTCGACTAGAATGGTACTTGCTATTGCCGCATTAAGGAATTTGGAAGTTCACCTAATGGATGTGAACCAATATGGATTTGTGTTAAGTCAAAAACATTGTAAGGACAATATTCTTGAGAGGTTCACTGTGGGGGGTTCCGGCCAAGCTAGAATTCAATGACATCTTTTAATCTAAAGGTGTTGCCCATTTTAAATACTCAAAGAATATTGGGCATCTTATGTGTTTAATGACATGCGTCTGGCCTGATTTAGAACTCATAGTCAGGTTAAGTAGATATACCAGTAATTCAAGTGGGGACCATTTGAATAAGTATTACATGAGTACTATGATTGCATACGGCTACTATCAAATGATAGAGTAATGCAAATACGGATTCTTGGAGGAATAAGAATCTAGATCCACTAGAGCGGATGTATTTACGCTAAGTGGAAGCTATGTCTTAGAAATATTGACAATATTTCAAACAGACGAGGTTCCCTGAAAGCTAAAATCTATATGAAATCTGAATTTAAGCATTTAAGATAAATTTAGTAAAAAATGCGGGATATTTACGATTAATTCGTAAAGACATAACCAAGATGGCGTAAACCAGGTAACAGGCCAGGGGGGGTATCAACGTGATAAGTTTTTCAATTGAATTTTGACAGAGCTCATATCACAATGTAAAACGGTAAGTCGAGACATATTCATCATAGACGGTGATTGGTGCGACAACTACTCTCAAACAAAGTTATCACAATTGACTACGTAAAGTCAATGGATAACATCGCGGATCCGCTTGCGAAAGGCTTAAGCAGAGAGTTAGTTAGAGAGTCGTCTAAAGGAATGAAGACAAAGCCCTTAAAGAATGAGTTACTAGAAGGAAAACCTAACCCAGTTGACTAGGAAGATCCCAATATCTAGGTTTCAAATAGACAACCTAAATCAAAGAAATAGGGGGGAAGTCACTCAATCATGGGGGTGTTACTTAAATTGTATACATCCCTAGTCCATAATCCTATAACTAATTGACTTGTTGAGAGGTTAAACATATGGCTTTGTGTGATTCAGGATGAAATCACAAAGCATAATGATTCAAGATGAAATCGCAAAACATATGTTTTTAATGATTCGGTATAAACACCTATGTGAAGAGAAGTAACAAGTCGCTTCGAAGATTGTGGGGGCTAAATTTTTCCCCCCCCTAAGAGCTCTTTGTGCAGAACCAGGCTAGTTGCTCAGGACCATAACGAGCACTTCTATGAGGACTTTGACAATGTCAGGAGAAGTCGTGTGTGAGTGTGTATTGTCGTCTACGTAAATAGAGGCTGAATTCAAGGAAACCGCGTCCACTAAAATCTAGGAGGCTAAGTGCATCTCATAAGGGAATATTCAAAGGGTCACACCTACCTATCCTATGCAGGACTCAACCGCAGAAATTTCGCCAAAAATTTCGAGTGTTTTCGACCGATTTCCATTCATGTGGGATTGTTGGAAAAAATTTAGTGGAAAATGTGTTTTCACTAACTTTGGACATAGATAATTATTAGTAAAATATAAATTTATTAAATGTAAGGCCAGTCGAGGCCAGTAGATGTCCAAAACAGAGTAGTGTGAATGAGATATCGAGTCTCAAAGAAGGGGAAAATTCCGTTTTTTTTTTAAATTAGGAAAACGAAGCTTCAAAAACAGGAAAGCAAAGCTGTTAAAACTTAAGTTACCTCACGGTAAATGAAAATGTCCGGATATCCGAAATCCATGTAAGCTGAGTATGAATAATAGCTGCAAAATTATGGTGAAAGCATACATTAGAGGAAACAAAATGTGTTGGATCGATTCAAGGAATTAAAACGCAAAATATTTATTATATCAATTGCAATACAATTTCTATACAAACAAATTCTGTCATCATATATTTTGTTCTTACAGGATCCTAACTATTTATATAAAATGAAAGGGTACAAGTGAACCATTGTGTCGGTTCAGAAAATAACTGTCATTGACAGTTAATTAACTGTCATCCGACAGTTGGGTTGGGCTTTGTCCTGTTTGACCCGTTTGACCCATTCGTTTGGGATTACAGGAAAAGCTTGGGTTTGACCCAATATTCTCCCCCCTAATCACAAACGCTGCTGTGTAGGTCTTTAAGTCTTCTTGATCCATCTTCTGGTTGAATCCACCGTCTGATTTCTTGTAGGATTTCTTGTAGTGCTTGTGATCGTTCTTATATCCAGGTAGATCATCTTCCTTCCTTCTGGTTATTTCCACCTTTGTTGCTTTGATCTTCATTGTATCCATGTTGATCATTTTTTCTGGTTGTTTCCACCTTCATTGTTGTGATCTTCCTTGAGTCCAGGTTGATCATCTTTGTCTGGTTATATCCACCTTCTAAATTTGGAGTTCTTGCAGTGTATATCTTCCTTGATTCCAGGTTGATTCATACTTTCGGTTATACCACCATCCAAGCTTTCACTGCCAACTCCTTGTTGTTTGATATTGGTTAAGTCGAAGTTGAATGGAATTTCCTTCCATTCCTGATTTGTGATTCTTCAATAATTGCCATGAGTAATTGTGGCTCCAAGTCTTCTTCAGTGAGATTGGATTGTTCTTCTTTCTTTAATGGACATCTGTTTGCAAAGTGCCCATATTCCTTGCATTTGAAACACATTACCTTACTCTTGTCATGAGTAAGTTTATTTGAATTGTTATGTGTTTCTTTCTTAAAGTTACTTTCTTGGCCTCGTGATTGGTTGAATCCACCATGACCACGCATTCTGCCTTGTTCTTGATATCGTGTGAACAATAGTCTATCTTGATTGTCCACTTGTTTGCTTTTGTGCTTAATCCTTTCTTCGTAGGTTTTAAGTCTACCAATTGCTTCTTCTAAGGTCATTTCACTCAGGTCTGAGTATTGTTCTATTGACGCAACTATTTGTAGATACCTATCTGGTACAGCATTTAATAGTTTGCGTACTAGTGTTTCATCTTCCATAGTGTGCCCTAGACTTGCTGCTTTGTTTACTAACGTCGTTAGTTTTGTGGTGAAGGTGTCGATTGTTTCGTCTTCCTTCATGTGTAGCATTTCAAAGTCGGACTTGAGGGTTTGCAACCGCGCTTGTTGCACTCTCTCTTCGCCTATGTGTCTAGTTTTCAGGGCGTTCCATATGGCTTTCGCGGTTTTGTGTTTTGTTATTTGAAGCAATTGTTCTTCGGGTAAGGATTGATAAAGGAATGCGATAGCAGTTTTGTCTTTTTTGTTGTCTGCTTGGGTTTTTTCATTGGGTTCTATCATTTCCCATAAACCGTTCGCTTCGAGGATAATTTGCATTCGAATTGCCCATAGTGAGTAATTCGAGGGTTTTAAAATTGGACATTGGAATTGTGGTGTACTTGTAGTACCTACTTCCTTCTTCGAAGTATCTCCACTTTCTTTCGTCATATCTCTAGGATACTAAATAAAATCTCCCAAATAAAATTCCTAACACTAAGTGTGTCGGATTTTGTGGTAAGTGCTCTTGAAGGGTATCAACAAATTATCGGGACTAGTTTTTTTATTCCAAAAACTATCCTTGGGGCTTTAAATCTATGTTCGAATAACCTAAGGTTAATTACTCCTTACAAAATTATTCTCTTAATATAGTAGGCAGTAAAAATTTCTCGACTACTATATTTTATCTTCCGGTTTAGATTAAGTTACCTATCTAGAATTATAAGGGGTAACTAGTGTCAAATCCTAAACCTCTAATTCTATATAATCAAAGTTTATATATAGAAATGAAAAAAAAGAAAAGGCAAAGGGTGTGTTTTGAATTTTGGAACCTGATTAGGTTAAAAAACCTCCTCCTTTTTAGCTCGCCTCTTTTTTCTCTGTGTGAGATTCAACGCTCCAGTGATCTCTGTGAGGCCTCTGGCCGATGCTTTTCTCTTTTCTCGGTGGATCCGTCCGCCGGTTGAGATGGCGATTAATGCTCTCTCTCTCTTCTTCTTCTGTCTTGTGTTCGCAACCACTTGATCCCTTGATTCTTTTGTGCGAGATCCTAGGGTTTCGAAATTAATTGGTGATCTTGTGCGCCTATTAATTTGGGGCTTTCTGGATAAGTTGAATCAGTGAATGATTCTAATGAGGGATTGATTCAATCGAATCTTCAAACAGGTGTGTTTGTTCCCTTTTCTTGATTATCTAATTTTCTGTCTTTTATTTGATTTTCGAATCTGTGTTTCTGGCTGTTTTGCAAAAACTGGAGAAGTGGCCTTTTTTGATTCGAAACTAGGCAGAAAATGAAAGCGGTATATGATGATTCTTGGTTAATCAACCAAAGCTCTGATGCCAATGTTCTACAGGTCTTAACCTTATTTCCAGAACGAATTGAAGTGCAATCAAAGTATAACAAAAGTAAAAGTTTTATTGATCTGAATCCATTCCCATACACACGAATTTGGTTCTTTACAATTGTTCCTATTTATAAATCTGAAAAGGTCGACTAAAGGTATGTATCGTTCAGTTTGAATCGTTGCAATGGTTCTGGTGAACCGTCGTGACCTTTGGAAATTAAATGTCATATGACAGTTATTTAACATCTTGACAGTTGGGTTGGTTTTTGACCCGTTGAACTTCTATTGGGATTCTAGCGGGTTGGATTAATCCGTTGATTGGGTTTTGCCCAACATAGAGTTAAATTAAGTTGATCTAGATTGGTACTTTTACCCCTTCACAAAGTTGGTCGTTTAGGTCATATTTTAGCCCAACAAGGTTAAACCCATCCGAATTGATCAAATGGCATAAAACTACTAATATATATAGGTCAACGATGACTACCACTGAGTAACCAAACACTAATATATGGCTTTAATGTATAGAAGTTTTAATTTAAACATAAAAAGTGGCTACAAAATCATAGTTATAGTTAAAATGACACATTACCCTTTTTTTAAGAATTGCATATTGTTAAGCAACGTGAGCACGTTTTCTCAAATTTACACCCATAATACGTTTTCATCAGCAATCTGTCCCAGATATGCACCAAAACAAAAAATCATTGTTAAGCAACATGTACAAGAATAAAAAGATAGTAAGGATAAGAACTATAAAAAAAAGGTCAGCATAGTAAGGTTACCACTGCTGATTCTTTCTGTATTTAGTTAAAACCAGATATATGTTCTTGAATGCAGTGTAAGTATCGTCTCTAACCTGGAGTTACAAAATAAACAAAGTTTATTAAAGTTGAAAATAGGAATCTTTCATACCTTAGTTCCTGTTAGAACAATTTTCCCTGAAACAAAAATTGGCAGAACGATTTTTGGTTGTTTCATAGAGTATATCAATCCCGGGAACAGTTCTGGTACATACTGTATGAAGAAAAACAAAAGGATGAGGAACTTTCTACTAACAAACTCTTAGTTACGTATTGCAACTGATATAAAATAAAATAACCGTCCAAAACGCCTTATGAATGAATCCATGGATTTTAGCAACCAAATGATAGGTTAAATGTGAAACAAAGAGTATCTCTGTGTTTTTTAGGATGCCATACATTTATGGACAGCCAATGAAAAACCAAAATTCCAAAACAAAAGTCAACATTCGAATTCATAACATAATGATAAACCAAAAGTCCACTACTTTTGTTTTTCATTTAGGCGCATCAACAAACAGTTGGTATACATAAAACAACATAACTTACATAGATTTGTATTTGATTGCCGAATTCATAACTTCGGTGTCAACAAAATTTGAATCCAGCCTTTTACGTTTCTGAAAAATTAGCATGGTTCATCCAATAACAAAAGGATTAGAAGAAGTCAATTAGAAATTATCATCACCAAGTAGGCAAAAACTACAAAATAACAAAATCTATACTTTTTAAAGAAACTAACCTTTAATCTTTGAATCAAGACTATGAAATCACATATGAAACTGTGGATCAAGAACGCAACCTAAACCCTATTCAATAAATCAAAACACAAACAGCACAAATCAAAGAAGAAATTATAAAAAACTAACCTATTATTAACAAATAAATGATATAAATAAAAACTTGACAAAAAAAGATTTCGATATACCTGAAGAAGATGAGGCGGTGGCACCGAGTGGTGGGTATGTTGAGGGAAAACTTCTGAAATAAGTTGTTGAGGGAAAAAGCCTTGAACATAATAAATCAAGAACATATTAAGAACAATTATAACAAACTACTGATTCAAACATTGTGTAGTCGTTGATGATGATGGTGCGTTAGGGTTTGTGAATGATTTTGGGTTCTGGTATTGCACGGTTTAGCAAGGGTGGAATGAAAGCGAGTTACAGATGGTGAAGCTTGGGCGGAATCTTGTGTTTAAATAAAGTGGTTTCCTGTAAATGTTTGTGTTGAATATAAATTTAGGAATGCAATCACATATCACAACTGCATGTAATTTTTAATTCAGGGCGTGCTTGGTTCATTTTAAGGAATAGGAAAAGCAATAGCAAAGATAATGCAAAGGAATACTATGGTCTATGGGTATTATCAATATATTTTTTTAAATATGTAAAATAATTACAAAAATATAGATTCAAATAAAAAATCAAAAAAGAAAATAAATATTGAATTGTTTGTGAGAGGAACATGAGGGAAAAAAAAGAGGATGAGAAGTTACTATCTTATTTTTCTCATTCATCTCAATTTGGTAAGGAATGTTCCATTACCCAAAACTAAGTAATCATCTATTGCATTATAGTTAACCAACCAACTCTAATTATTTCCATTAGCATTTCTTACCCTCTAAAACACCCAACCAAGCACACCCTCACTACCTAGACTGCATGTTAACAACACTCGTCACACCTCAAAGTGTTATTGTTGTAAAAGGAGCATAAAAATTGAGAAAGACCTCAAAGATCTCCATGTGGAGTTGAGGGAGATGCGTGAATCCATATATATATATATATATATATATATATATATATATATATATATATATATATATACAGAGTTAGGATCAAATAAGAAGTTTTCTTAAAATAAGAAGGATAAGAAGTAACTATAACCTCATATCCGAGATGCCACACCGACTTAAATTAAGATCATCCTATAATCTTAGATGCATTATAAACGCATCATAATGTATTTTCTACTTTTAATTAGAGCATTATACGTAGATTGGAAGTGCAGTCATTTTTTCTCAGTCTTTTGTTCCTCAGCATGTGCCAAAATCATGAAAATCAATTTGCAACCATCTACGCAATCGAATTAACGTTCTAAAACTCAAAAATGGTGCTCAAAATATTATAAAATGCATCTAATGCAAGTCGTTGCATCTCAAATGTGTGCTTTTTAGTCACTTAAAATCTCCACCACTTATCTTATTTTAATGTTTATTCTCACAAGGGATCCCTACGTATATCCAATATATGATATATATATATATATAGAATATATATATAGTATATATTATTATATAAAATATAAATATACATAAATATATATAATAATATAGTGGGATTTTCTTTGCAGAACCACTTTTTTGTACAGGAACCTACAGAAACCAGCATTTACTCCTAATAATGCATGATTTACAATCATATTAATGCAATGATGACCATTTTTGTAAAATATTCACAACTTATTTAAATTAAACAAAAATTAAAAGGTGCAAATTTAGGGTATTTGTATATGTTCCCCAAAAAAATTGGCTACAAACTTATCAAGCGGATATCTATCTCTCTTTTTAATTTAATAACTGCCTTTGAAAATACCATCACTCAAAAACCCATATGCAGCCTCAGATCCATTTTTAGACACAAAAAATAAACAAAAATCACCAATCTCTTTGAATCCCACAAATCATCAAACGCCCGACAAATCAATCCCAACCTAGTCTTTGAAGGATCCAAGTTTCGGATCTGTTTTTGTGTGTTATGTCAGGTAAAGATCATTTGGTAACACAATATAAACACACATTTTGAAGTTTTTTGTATGGATGCTTATCAACCAATGAGGAGTTCTTTTATCGTATTGGATGTTTTAATCGATCAGCTTGGAAAGTTCGGTGGAGACGTCACTACGACACTGATTGGCTGCTTGATACTTTCTATAGATGTCATTTCATCAAGATTTTCGATACGGGTTATTTTTAATGCTATCAAGATTGTTATTTTTGGTTTCTATGAATTTGAAATACTTTTATTAATCATCCTCTGGTTATATTTTATAGAATCGATTGGATAGGTTATAAGTTAGTGAAATAAAATGGTTTCATTTATTAGTCGTTTTAAGTGTTTTCCCAAATTTCCAGTAAGGTGTTTTGTTTCAAATTTCCTCGAATATCAATACTAACACCTAACATACAATTAAAGTCTACTTCTTACCTGGATCAATATTAACTCATATCTGCCCAAAGTGTATTTCAACCTAAGATTGCTTAAATAAATATCGATTAAATAAACATACCAACTGGTTCCTTATTCATTGAGTCAGTATTTCTAAGGATAGCTTAAAACACGATCGGTATCGAGTATTATATACTCTGCTCGATACTTAAGAGATTCTGACACTTTCTTACTATTTCTTTTATATAGAAACCATTACAATTATGCATGCACTCGGAGCTATCTAAGAAAGTTTTTGTTCCCCTTACTTATGTTAGAACAAATGATTTGAATGTGAATGAGCCTGTTTCAAGTGTAGCACTTATGTCTCCATTCCAACTCTATATCTCACCTCAACTCATTTGGAATTTCTATAACCAAACATCTAACAATCGTGTTTTGTATAAAAGGCAAGAATGATACTTAAGTTTTCTTACTGGTTTATGAGGTTTTTGGTATACTATAATTCAATTGTTTTTTTAATAACCATTCAGTGAGTTGATAGAGTGTAGTGAAGATAGGCCCGTAATTTGTTGTATTTAATATGTTTTACTTCCAAGGTTTGTTTAGTCTCACATTTACATTTAGGCAATAGTAAATGATATATTGCAACTATACTTAGGCAATAGTGTTACATTTAATTTTGTAATAACAATGATCATGAAGTTCTTTGAATATGCAGTTAAAGCAAGCCAAGTTTCCTACATCAATGTGTAAGTGCACATATGATTTTGGAAGACAAGCACATAGGTTCTAATGAATATGACAAGAAAAAAAGCAACCGTGCACATATAGATTCCTTGGAAGGGTACTCACATTCAATTAGAAGTTGTGCATATATTTATCGGAAAGTTGTGCATATATGTTCTTGGCAAGGGCACTCACTAATGTATCTAATCGAATTTAGAGAGAGTGAAACGCACGATATGTTTTCGTAGAGTGCCCACATGTGTTTGAACATACATAGTATATAGTTGTGATTTAAATTTGTAATGTAATTATCATTGATATCAAATTCTCTCTCTCTTTCTATGTAATTAGTTTTTTGTTTGTTATTTTATTTGAAATGGTATTTCATTTTTATATCAATTTTTGTTTATATTTTGTGTTATAAATTTTGAAGATTAAAGAATGTGCACAAAAAACATATATTAATTTATACCATATTAATGTGTTAAAAATGTACATTAGAAACATGGAATTTACAATATTAAAAAAGAACAATATATGCACTCATTTTTTTCTCTTCTTTTGAAAACATCATATATTAAAAAAAATATAAAATAAAATAACATAATTAATTCCAAAAATTAAAAAGTTTTTTTAAAAAAAACGTTTTTTAATTAAAAAATTCAAAAAAAGTCACAAAATGGCCTTTTTGACTATTCTATACCCTTTTGAATTTAAATCAAAAAAAGTTACTGATACTAAATCTAATTGGTTTAAAGTGGTTCTGTAGGTTCTGTACAAAATATGAGGTTCTGATATATATATATATATATATATATATATAGGAGACCATTCTTTGCAGTACTATTTTTTTATACAGAACCTACAAAACCACTTTAAACCAATTAGAATTTAGTATTATTTCTTTTTTTATTTAATTCAAAAGGGTATAATAGTCAAAAGACATTTTGACTTGTTTTTTATTTAAAAAAATGTTTTTGAATTTTTTAATTAAAAAATATTTTTTTAAAACCTTTTAATTTTCAGAATTAATTTTTTTTATTTTATTATATATTTTTTTAGTATATACTGTTTTTAAAAGAAAAAAAAATGAGTGCATATACGTTTTTTTAATATTGTAAATTTCATGTTTCTAGTGTACATTTTTAACTAAATATGATAATTACACATATGTTTCTTGTGCACATTCTTTAATCTTCAAAATTTATAACACAAAATATAGACAAAAATTGGCATCAAATAGTTATATGTTACATGCCATTCTAATATAAAAGAACACGTATGCAAGATAAAATGCGTTTATACACGTTTTTACAAAAATACACATATGCAATAATCGTATTTCTTCAAAAGCCGCATCTTGTATGTATGTGTGCATTCATGTCTACATCCGTTCAACATCATCGGTCTTGTACGTCATCATTATTTTCATCATCTTTAATAATCTGATACAAAGATATTCAATTAAAATAATTACTAAACAAAATTTTTAAGTATAGCAACTAGGATGACATATACACATGTACATACCTTTTTCTCTGATTATTATCAATCTATAAAACATACATGCACAACTTCAAGAACATATATGCACAACTTCAAGAACATATATTCCATTCAAATATGTGTGCACGCTTCGAGAACATATATGCACAACTTCGAAAACATATATGCACGACTTCAAGAACATTTGTGCACGCCGTTTAAAAGTAAAAGTGCATCAATTGTTTATCTTCATCACAACATCATCCTATGATTGAGCCAACCTCCTAAAACAAATAAAAAAATAGTTTTATTAAATTATACCATTTGATTGTAAAAGTTAGTGACTGAGTTTTAATTAGTGACTGAGTTTTAAAAATATTAAAGATTATAATTATCCCACAACCTATAACTTATAAATATTTATAGTTTTATACTTGTCACTTATTTATCCATATGAGACGCGTTATTACAGAGTGTCGACTTTTAAAAAACAACCACAATGTTAAAGATAGAACTCTAGAAGAGTAGGTACACAAGTGATGGCTTTGAGATTATGATGTCTACATACATCCATGAAAATTCCCTTAACATAACTCTTGGATAAAATAAACCAGATTTTAGAATTGTGGTACAAGTTGGACCAGCTAATAGATTAATGAACCACATGTGGACCCATGATCCATGGATGATTTCAAAACCCAACTAAACAAGAAAAGTCAAAATAGATCCATTATCACAAAGCATCCAACGTTGTTGGATAAACACAAAAACTCAATAAGAAATACATTATATTAATCAGTACTTACCTGAACAACTGGTATCATTCTCAATGTCACGGGATGAAGATGTAGGTTCACCTTGGTACATAGACCTCCAACCATGACCTCTCCAAATTAAGAGTTGTTCATCATCAAAAGATAGTAGCACGCAAGGAACCAATTCCTATAAAGCACAACTGATTTAAACATAGACACACATCAGGCCACGAATCTGATCACGATCATTGTTACGACCAGACGAACCCAGATTTACAAACTAGAACATACGAACCCATCGAAGATACAAACATACGAACACGATTTAAAAGTAAACCCATACACGAACGACGCAAACATACGATTCTTCAGAATTAACTTTTACATCTTCATCATGTTGGGTGCCTGATATGTGAGAAATCACATATCTTTATTATACTAAAATGGCCCTTAAATGATCAAAATGTACAAAAATATGATTGTATTTGTGTATTTTGTTATTTGTTAATGTGTAGGTACGGATAGTGCAAAAATCACAAGAAAACGGTCAAAACCGGATAAACACGGACACGGAAACAGAAAGAGTGCACAAGAGCCAGAAGTTTTCTAGCAAAAAGGTCAACAAAAGTCAACTCATGGTCAACATTGGTCAACCACAAAATGACAAAATCCTTCAAAATACCCAAAATATCCTTATTGTTAACTCATATTCACAAAAAGTCCCAAAAACCCTAACACCGTTAGCCTTTTATTAATAAAGGACTAATTTAATCTTTTATAACAAAACCCTTTTAAACCTTTAACCCTAACCCATTTTTACCTGTGGCCCAATACTTTTATACCCGGGCCCAAGTCAACCCCTCACACCCCTGGGTCAAACAACGTTATAAAAAAGAAAAGAAGCGCGGGAAAACCCGTTTTTACTGTTCATCATCTCCTTCAATTTACCCTGCATCAAAATCAAAGGGTAAATCTCAATTAATGACATGGCTTTGAAATTCCAAGTACTATGTGCCATCTCAGCAAAGAAAACGTCATCCCTAGCTTTTGATTGGCCAAGACCCTCAAGGGAATGACACGCGGGATCCTAAAGAAACACACAAGGAATGAAAAAATTACACTAAATCCTTTGTTAAAGAAGTACAAAGCCTCTGACACACGGATTGCCACGCTGGCAATCCGTGTGCACACTTATTGATCAAACGACCTAGAATGAGGATCCAATGATTGCAAGAAATGGACGCATGAGATTAAAAGATCAAGAGGAGCGTTTAAGACCTGGAAGCTTCTTCTCAAGCCTATAAATAAAGGGGCACTCTCACTCACAAAGAAAGAATCGTAGTAGTTAGTTTTTAGCAGCTTAGTGTAGCTTTTAAATTTAGCAAATGTAATTTCAAATTTAATGTTTTCAGTCATTGTAATCTCATTTTCAAGTTGTAATCAGTTTTTCTATTAATAAAAGTTAAGTTTACTCATAATTCAATTGTCTTTTATTAACTTTTATGCAAAATGTTTAAATAAGCTCTCTTTTGTTCACTTAAGCTCAATAAGCTCTTAAATCTACTCATAAGCTAGTTGTTTACTCAGTAAGGCCATCAAAGCTTTACTGAGCTGATACTACTTAAAACCTACTCTCAAATATACCTCAGCTTTTAATATGGAAGGGAAGCCAGTAATGGAAGGGCTTCCAAGACCACACCAGCTTATCCTAGGATAAGCTGGAGCTTGTTGATAGCTCAAAAGAGCATTTATAAGCCTTGTTTGTGCAAAGGCATCTTGTGAGTTCATATTTCTCTCTTTTATAGCTTAATACTGCTCTATAGTAAATTCTGCTTAAATTAGCTTAATACTTGCTTATTTCTGTTTAAATTTGCTTAGTAGTGCTTATTATACTTGTTTCATGCTTATTCAGTTAATTAGATAGTATAGATCTTAGTTTCTTAAAATATGTCATAAAATCAGTGAAAAACCAAAAATATTAGCATAGTTGAGTAGCTTATTATTCTGGCTTATTTGTTTATTGAAAGTTGTTCATTAGGTCTTATTTTAGCTTATTATAATCTGGTATTGAGAATTTGAACCTTAAATCTCCAATTTATAAGCTGAAAATGAGGTCAAGAGAATTAAAGGGGTGTTTGGCTAATGACAGCACTAACTTAAGTTAGTGCTGTCAAAGGCTTTGTAGTCTTTTAAATCAATTTTGATTTCCAATTTGAGGTTTATAAAGCAAGGATTTAAAGTTTTTTTTAGCTTATATTAGGTTTTAAGCAATCTATTAGTTAGTTGTTTGAATCTGAGGTTTTAGTATTAAGATCATAAGCATTTCTATCTTAAGTTAGTTTTAGCTGAGTTTGTCTTTAAATTTGCATTTAGTAAGTTGTTTTAGAATGTAGAAAGTAATGCTCTAATGCCTGCATTGTTGTTTTGAGTTTTTGCCAAATCTGTCTTAGATTGTTAAGTGTTGAAAATTTGAGAAAATGCTTTTTCAAATGCTTATTGTTGCTTATTGTGAATTTCAAAATGCTTTTATATTATTGATTATTGTTCTTTGAGGTCAAATCTTAATCTGTTTGTAGGTTAAAAGTTCATAAGGATCTGTTTGTTTGCTTATTTTTAAGCTCAAAAGTGGTGTTTTGTTAAGATTACAAAAATTGCAAAAATTTGTCTAAGTGTTGAATCTGAGTAAGATACCCTTTTCATGAAGCTTTTTAAGTGCTTATTTGAATTTCAAAATGCTTTTTCTTTGTTGCTTATTGTAGCTTTTTGGCCAATCTTTCTAGTGGTATAAGCCACTAAGCCATAAGGATCCTTTTGCTAGCTTATTTTTAAGCTAGCAAAGTCCCTATTGGCCTTTTGGCTTATCAGTTTTGGCCAAAAGGCTCATTAGCTTATTTAAGCTTATCTGCTTATTACATTTGCTTATTCTAGGTTAGTATAGCTTATTAGGTTAGTATAAGTCCCCTTAGCTTATTTTCTTTTAGTTTAGAGCTTATTTAAGCTTATCTGCATTTAGCTTAAAATTCCTTAAGTTTTATAGCTTTTTGAGTATTCTGTCATTCTAGCTTATTGTGCTTGCTTATTTTGTTCTTAAGTGCTTATTAGATGTGGTTGAGTATCTGCCTTTGCTTATTTCTTATTTTATTGTGCTTATTTGCCTTTTATTAGCTAAGCAGACTTAAGTGTTTAACTGGCAGTACTAACTTAAAAGTTAGTATTAGCTAAGCAGACTTAAGTGTTAATTTAGGGTTTTTAGGTTCATTTTGGATTCCCGTTTTGCGTTTTTAGTTAAAATTTGTCTTCCCTTAAGTGTTTTTAAGTTTTTGCCTTATTTTTCTCGTAGTTTTAGAAAACCAATATCAATCTTATCCCATTCAAGCATCGATTCTCAAAACGACTCTCAACTTTCAATTGCATTCCTCGTTGGGGATAACGACCCGGGAATCATACTCCCGGATTACTATAATTGTGATTTTTTTATTCTTATCCTTATATTATATATATTATAAGTATATCTGATAGGTCACATGAATCTTGAATCAATCATATCAACATGTAAGATTGAGAGAATAAGAGCAAGTGAAGGGAAAATTCAAATATTATTTAGGAGGGAAAATGAGAGTTGGTTACAAGAGCATCACCCTCTAATGAAGATTAGAGGGCTATTTATAGGCAATGGGAGGGAGGCTTCCCTTCCTTATTTTCTAACTTGTCAATACTAGTCCCTAGACTTTGGTTATTATGCTATTTCTTACTTAAAGCATAATAAACCTTATTACAAGCTATATTAAACTAAACAAAATAAAGTCTAATAACAAAATGTAATAAAACCACATAATCGACACTTTTCCATAAACCTAACAATATCTTATATTTATATATTATATATAAAAAAAGGTGTAGATCAGAATCGATCAGTGCCTATTAAACCAAACTCTACACACAATTTCTCCTATTATTTTAGCATGGTGAAAAAGTCCTCGGCAGATTCGTTCCGCAACTTCATTACGTTGGGTGCCTATTAAACCAAACTCTACACACAATTTGTGATGATATGGTTTTGAAGGTTGAGAGGGAAAGAGTGTTGGTTTATTTTTTTTTCTCAATAGCAGATCTAGAAAAAAAGAGGCGGCTATAAATAAGGAGTGGAACAGTTGACCTAATTTAATTGGGGGAGGTTATTAGAAAAAAAATGTGCCAGTTGTTTTTGCTATTAATAATTTTAAAATTCCATATGTGCCCCTAGATAATTTAAACTGTATAATATAGAATTATACTTATTTACCATTATGCCATTTCATTTTCATCCATTGATCACTTTAATCAAGGGCTATTATTTGGTTCTGTAGGTTATGTACAAAAAAATGGTTCTGCAAAGAAAATTCCACTATATATATATACATATATATATATATATATATATACATATATATATATATAATACAGGTAAATTAGTAAATCACTTCTAATCCAAAGCAATAAACCAATTCACAAATAAATTATAATTCCGGATGTATCGATTTCGAAAGTGACCCTTTCTAGTCGTTTCCCGGGTTGTTTTTATTCCAACGAGGCGTGAATTGAACTTTTTGTTGAAGTTTGTGATCGGGATTTTGAATAGTTCAAGATTTTTGATTTGATTTCTATTTCTACAATTATAATGCAAAAACAAACAAAGACAAGCAACAATTAAAGAAATTACGTATTAAGCACGGTTAACAGGAATATAAAAACGCAACTATAAAAAAACTAAATTATCAAATTTTAACCTTAAAAATGCAAATTTAATTTCTAAAAGTCCTAAATGATAAAAAATAATTTTACAAAAAAAGAATTATTTTTTTTACTTTTATTTAATTTTTTATGAATTAAAAACTAATTTAATCTAAAAATATTATAAAAAATGTTAAACTAATTTATAAAAGTCTGGAAAAATTAAGGAAAATACTTTAAACTATTTAGAATCTAAGAAAAATAAAAACTGAAAAGTTGGCTGAAGAAATAAGCAAAAAATAAGCAAATAAGCTCGAATAAGCAAAAACTGGAAAGAAGGGTAAATAATAAAGGAAAACAACATCTAATGAAAAAGTCCCAATGGCATAATGGTAGCAGGTGTAGGTGTTAAAGTGTTGGGGGTTAAGGTAGAGGTCTCGAGTTTGAAACGTGAGACTTCCCTATACTCCCAACATTTTTATTTTGCATATTTTTTCAATGAAAAAACTAAATAAGACTAAAATAAGCACTTTTAAAAATGGAACTTTTTTCAGAAACTTAAAATAAGCCAGAAATAAGCTTGAACAAGTCAAAAAATTGCTTAGAAGCTTTTAAGCTTCTAAGTCTTAAACTGTTTTTGCACAAAAGCTATTATAAGCTAAACTTAGACCAAATAAGCTACAAGGACACTAAAGCATACTTAATAAGCTAATCTAATCCTAATTTAAACATTTCTAAACAAGCTAGAAGCTCATAAATCAAATAAGCTGTTATGGATAAAAACTTACTAAAATCAGACTACTAAGGCACTTTTGAGCTAGAATTTAAGCTACTAAAACACAAAGCTAGTCACTAAAAGCTTAAAACAGGTAAAGCTTATACAACTGAGAATCTAAATAAGCCAAAAAAATAGCAATTAAGATAACTAATTAAGCTAGAAAAAGTCCAATGAAAATGGTAGCTTAACACTATATCTATGTTTTTTGGATTTTTAATGGTTTTTAATGTGACAAGTTAGCTTTTGCAGCCCTATTTTTAAGCTAGTAAAAGCTGTTTTAAATCTCTAAAAAGCATAAACAGATTAAACTTGTAGGCCAATAAGCTTGTGTTGTCAATTTCGATTCTAAAACAAGCTTTTACTATCCTAAATCTGGGATCAAAAACTGACTATCAAAGCTTAAAATAAGAACAACAAAACCAACTATGACAGATATGATCCAAATATTTACTAACCAATAAGACAGTACTAAGGACATGTAAACTAGATTCTAGTGATGTTTATGAAGCAAATTTGCCACCAAAACACAATGCTTAAAAGCTTTTTTGATCTAAATCCAATTAATCACAGATTTCAAACTCTAAAACTCACAGACTTTAAGTAATGATTATAAAAACTTTAGATCTAAGCAAAATTCTTTCCAAACTTGTAAAAATTAATCTAACTTGATTTATGATGAATCAAAACTGGATTTGAAAACAAAAAGTGCAAAGGTAGTATTAACCTTGGTTAATACTGCTTGTGCCAAACACCCCTTTAAAAATCAGAAAACTATTTTAAAGCTAAACCAGATTTTGAGAATCATTAAAAATGCAAAACAGATTAAGCACAATGCATATTAAGGACATTTAAGTAATTAAAACTCAGAAATAAGCACTTAACAATAAGCAAACTCAAATAGCTATTATTTTGCTTTTTAGGACAGATTTAATGAAAACTAAATAATACTTAGAACCAAATTATGAAAAGCATTCTAAAAGAAGTAATAAGCAATATTAAGACCAATTAAGCACAAATAAGCAGTAAAATAATCACTTGAATACGAAAATGACAAAATAAGCTTTGAATGAAAAATGGAACACTCCTTAATCCTTTGCTTAAACAAGGATGTAAATGCTCCAAGGAGCTTTGATCAACAAGCTCTAGCTTATTTTCATAAGCTAGTAGGCACCAATAAGCCCATCCCTTATTGACTTATCATCCAAAAGCTTACAAATCATGGAACAGTAATGGAAAGATATAGTGAAACTTCACTTTTTATTGAATAACTTTGAGAGTACAATGCTTGGAAAGTAAAAATGCTTATGTAAAAAGCTTAAAACAGAGTATTTAATATAATTACAGTCAAGTTAAAATGCTGGAAAGGAAAAAGTTGTTCTCTTCGAGTGAAATCTTCCCCTATTTATAGGGGAATGTTGTGCTTCTTGTGAGGTGAGATTGCCACAGCCTTGAATTCATCCAATCATGCTATAATCGCTTATGGAAAGCCATAATTGTCGCCAATCAACATTAAACTTGCAAATTTATTGCTTTGACTTTGTCCCTTAATTTCTTGACGTGTCATCTCGCCCAATGAGAGGGCTCTAAACTGCCAACGTGGCATAGGAGTGTGTCAGGGATTGAGTAAGGATAATTTGTGAATAAATCGCAGCAGTGGAGGGGGAGGATTTACCCTATTTTGGGCTTTCGCGCCTTTTTCAGAATATTTTATTATATTTAAAATTTGGAGTTAACGGGCATTTGGTATTGGGACTAATGGTGTAAGGTGTTGAGGACTAACGATGTAATGACATAACTAAGATATTTCAGTTGGGTGTTAACGGGATACTGGGATATTGGTTTGGGCTGTTTGGGCCGATTGGTTATGGATTGGATTATTTTGGTTTAAATGGCAATTTGGGCTTTTGGATAAATGGGCTAGTTTTAAAAGCTTAATGGGCTGACTTGGCCCATTAACTTAGGTTGGGTTGGCCCACTAAGATGCATACGCCTTTGGTTTTGGTTTTCTACGCTCTTTCCAATCCCGTGCTCGGTTTTATCCAGGTTTTGCCTTGTTTTTTTCTTTTTGTGAATATCCGTTACCTGCACGGTAAACAACACAAAACAAACATATATTTGGCATTTTATGTCCGTTTTTGGTTATTTAAGCTCTTTTTATTGAGATAAAGGTTTGTGTATTTAAGCACATACCAGAAGGTCCTATGATCATAGAAACAAAAGTAGGAGGTCACTTCATACACCGTATGTATGTGGACGGAGGGTCTGCCTCATAGATAATCTATAAACATTGCTTCAATGGACTCTGTCCGAAAGTGAGGAACCAAATGGTTCCGGCCACCATACCTCTAATTTTTTTTAGCGGGGAAATAATATGGCCAATGGGACAAATACTGCTACCAGTAAAAATAGGGGATGATGAGCATTGAACCTCTACATTGATGAATTTCGTAGTGGTAAGGTCACCATCCCCATACAACGAAATCATTTAATTCCAGGTATAAGAAAAATCCAACCAATTCCCTCCACGGCTCATGGAATGCTAAAGTTTCCAGTTCCATGAGGAATGCTCAGATTAAGAAGTAGCAAGATTATCCTGCTGGAATAAATAATGGTTTCAGGATCGAATACACAACCTTCCACCAGCACCAGTGCCACGGAAGAGAGGATAAAAGTAGCAATCCATTTGGAGTATCCAAAACAAACAATAGCAATTGGTTCTAACCTAACAGAGGGGGGGGGGGGGAAATTATGCAGCTTGATTTGGTGCAATTTGGATATATTTGCTTGGAAGCCAGCAGATATGACAGGAGTTTCACGACACATAGAGGAACACCGATTAAACGTTCGCGGAGGATGCTTTCCAGTTAGACAAAAGAAAAGAAGTCAAGCACCAGAAAGGAACAAGGAAATCCAAGAAGAAGTATAAAAACTCATGGAAGCTGACATCTTGAAGGAGGTTCATTACCACAGCTAGTTGGCCAACCCGGTAATGGTGAAAAAATACGACAACAGCTGGCGGATGTGTGTGGACTTCAAAAATCTAAACAAGGCATGTCCTAAAGACGGCTATCCACTCCTAGAGATAGATTGAAAGGTGGAATCCCTCTACGGATACCCCTAAAAGTGCTTCCAGGATGCATACAAAGGGTACCACCAGATCAAAATGGCAAAGGAATACGAAGAGAAAACATCATTCATTACTAGCCAAGGAATATTCTGTTACTCGAAGGTGCCTTTTGGGTTAAAGAATGCTGGAGCAACCTACCAATGGCTCGTGGACAAAGCTTTTCGAAAGCAAATTGGCCGGAATTTGGAAGTATATATGGATGATTTGGTAATCAAATGCCGCACCAAAGCAGATGTAATGCCGGACATAGAAGAGGCATTCAAAACTCTGAGGGAAATAAACATGAAGGTCAATCCCAAAATTTGCACATTTGGAATAGAAAAAGGCATGTTCCTGGGATACAAAGTAAACACTCAAGGAATAAAAGTTTGTCCGGATAAGGTACAAGCAGTTTTAAGCTTACCGTTTCCAAAATTCCTAAAGGATGTGCTGAAACTGAATGGAAAATTAGCAAGTCTAAACCATTTCCTAGCCAAGTTAGCAGAAAGGTCGGTACCATTCTTTAAAACCTTAAAGAAATGTACTAAGAAGAGTGACTTTGAGTGGACAGAGGAAGCAGAAGCCGCGTTCAAGCAAATGAAAGTGCTAATAGCAGAATTACCCACACTAACTGCGCCTAGGGAAAAGGAGGAGCTTGTTACTTATCTTGCGGCGGCAGAAGTGGCTGTGAGCGCATTTCTAATGACGAAAAGAGAAGCAAAGCAAATGTCAATTTATTTCGTTAGCCGTGCTTTACGAGGTCCATAAGTAAATTACACACCAATGGAAAAGTTAGTACTTGCACTTATGCATGCCAGCAAACGACTAAAAAGGTACTTCCAAGCACATACAACAATTGTCACCACAAACCAGCCAATCAAACAAGTGCTATCAAGACCAGAAGTTGCAGAAAGATTATAAAAATGGACCATAGAGCTGGGGGAATATGACATACAATACAGACCAAGAACATCAGTCAAAGGATAAATTTTGGCCGACTTTATAGTAGAACATCCAAAAGAGGATTCCAGAACGGTAACTAGGGACGTTGAGGAAGAGCTTCTGGATCCATGATCATTGTTCACGGATGGATCGTCTTGTGTAGATGGTTAAGGAGCTGGCCTGATACTTATAAATCTGGAAGGAACAAAATTCACCTATGCCCTAAGATTCAAGTTCGATGCAACAAACAATGAAGCTGAATATGAAGCCCTGATTGCTGGTCTTAGGATTGCGAAACAAATGGGCATACGGAACCTTCAGGCAAATATGGATTCATAGCAAGTAGCTAATCAAGTTAACGGATTGTACATAACAAAAAAGGCAGGAATGATACAATATCTAGAGAAGGTCCTCACACTCGCCAGCAACTTTAAGAAATTTTTAATCAAGCAGGTGCCTAGAAGTGAAAACAAGAAGGCAGATGCCCTAAGCAAAATAGCATCCACCAGTTTCACTCATCTAACAAAACAAGTGCTCGTCGAAGAACTAGAAGAAAAGTCCATAAATGAAACGGAGGTATTAGCAGTTGTAAAGGAAGAAGGCAACACATGGATGACTCTTGTCTATGAATACCTCATAAAGGAAATACTTACAACAGAAAAGAATAAGGCAAGGGCCGTGAGATGCAAATCAAGAAGGTACGCTATCATCAATGACGTCTTGTACAAAAAGTCTTACGTAGGACCGTGGTTATGGTGCGTTGGCCCATCACAAGCAAATTATGTCCTGAGATAAATCCATAAGGGGTCCTGCAGTATGCATGTCGATCCTAGATCTGTTGTAGCAAAAGCTATACAGACAGGATATTACTGGCTAACAATGCATGTGGATGCAAGGAAAATGATTAGGGAATGTCAAGATTTTCAGGTCCACCGCCCCGTGCTAAGGAACCCGTAACAAGAACTCACTCCAATCATGTCCCCATGGCCGTTCTACAAATGAAGAATTGACATAGCCGGACCATTCCCGAAAGGAACTGGTAAAGTTAAGTTATTGATAGTAACAATGGATTATTTTACAAAGTGGATCGATGCAAAACCTGTTGCAACAATAATAGGTAATCAAGTCAAAACGTTTGTATGGGATAACATAGTTTGCAGGTTCGGCCTACTGAGGAAATAATATCTGATAACGAAAAGCATTTCAGGGATAACCCATTCAAAGATTGGTGTGAAAAGGTATGCATCCGCTAGTGCTTCGCCTCTGTCAAGCATCCACAAGCCAATGGTTTAGTAGAAAGGGCAAACAGGAGCTTAGGAGATGGAATAAAGGCACGATTGGATGAAAGAAGCAAGGATTAGGTTGAAGAGATTCCACATGTCTTGTGGGCACACCGTACCATGATCAAGTCAAGCAATGGAGACACACCATTCTCACTAACATACGGAACGGAAGCAGTAATCCCAGCAGAGATCGGCATGCCTACCTTGAGGACAACGGAGATAGACATGGTGCAAAATGATGACGCTTTAGGAATCAACCTGGACCTTCTGGCAGAAAAAAATGAACAAGCGGCAGTCCGTGAAGCAAAAAAGTAAGGCAAAGATGGAAAGTACAACAACTCTAAAGTTCGCAACACAACCTTCCGGCCTGGGGATCTTGTGTACCGGAACAATGGCGCAAGTCACGCAGAAGATAGCAGAAGCTTTGTCCTAAATGGGAAGGACCATATGAGATCACAGAAGCATTAGATAAGGGAGCATACAAGGTTAGGGAGCGCTATAGAAAACCCCTTCGGCGAACTTGGAACGTCCGCAACTTGAAGAAGTGTTATGTCCACGAGATGTAAACATCATGCTCGCACGAATTTCGATGCGAAAACATAATACTTTGAATTTCTTTAAATTTATGTAATGTCTTTTACAATTTCAATGAATGAAACGTGAAGCTTAGCTACCTTCACAAGTTTATTTAAAACTTTTAATTTTATTTTACTTTGCAAAGTTATTTATATATGATTGGTAAGATGCGCACACAAAGGGGTATGACCCCACAAAAATAAGTTATTATTCTGTATAATACAAGGATGAGAAGCCTAACAATTAACTCATGTACATAAGAGGTTTGCAAACCCAATATCGGGAGAATAACCCACAAATATTCAATTAAGACTATCACTGCAAACGTAGAACATCGGTATTAAAAGATAGCAACATAAGAATATTAACAAAACAAAAATTGTTAAGTGTCATACAACGACCATATAAAGGCATAAACAACAAATTGTTTAAAGTCAAACAAACCGCTAAAAAAAGGCTACACGCGGCAGCGACAATAGTTAAAACACAGCCAAAAAATAGTCCTACAAGCAGGAAGCACCAAGAAGCGGGCTCAACTGGCCGTAGGGTGTTCTGGTGTGGTATCCAACTCTTCCTTCTCAAATACAATGGAGGAAGAGGGAGGAGCTTCAATTTACGGAACGGGTGGAACATAGCTAGCCTGAACAAAGGTAGTAATAAGGTAGTAGTTGTAACCGCTATCGGAGCTCCAGAGGTGCTCGCTTCACCAGCCAAGTTCTGAACATATAGCGGCTCCAGTAAAGGGACCAATGCATCAGCAAGGGATACCTGTTGGGACACATACTCTCCTCTAACTCTCTAAACATGGGCATGAGATACATCCAAAGCAAAGGTCAAGGATCTCTCCCCTAAAACAACTTGGTCCACTTTCCGATAGATGGGAAGCAAGAGTTGCTCAATTAAAGGCTGCAGCTAGTCAGCCCTTGGGAGCTCCGCGGCAGGGCCTTCCACACGGAGAAGCTTAAAAATATCAACCATGCTCGCATCCTTGCGGGCTTTCAGCTCGTCAAGAAGAGGAAAGTCTACATCACGAAGGGCATTAACAGCAGAACAAAGTTGGCTTCCGCGAAAGGGCTGTAAGCGGCCACATTCGCAAGGCTCCTTCTGGCCTTCCCATGATCAATGTCGGCCGCTAATCCATCTTGCATCCCCTTATCAATAGCATGGCCTATGACCTCTCCAAGAGCAAAAATATATTCTAATAACTGCAGGCACTTCATAACAACCAATCTAAGCCCATGGGTCAGGAGCCACCTCCGTCCAGCAATAGTTGTCAGAAAGCGAGGGTAAAACCCCTCATCCATATGCAAAGCCATTTCCATAGGTTGAGCATCCAGTCCTGCAACATGATCACTGAGAAGCCTGACCTGTTCATCTTGCACAGCCTCAATTTGCTCCTTAAAGACTTTGTAGCCTGCCACTTCAAGACAAAGATCAGAGCATGTGGCCTCCAGCCTAGAAACCTATAAATATTATACTTGTTAATCTCAAAATAAACTTAAAAGATATGACGGAGTAAAAATATAAGACATATGCATACTTGATCAACAATTTTATCCTTCTTAAACTCAAGAGAAGAAGCCTTGACGCTCAATTCATCATAAGAGAGTTGCAAAGTTGACAGATCAGCTGGGCAACCTGAGAATTCGAGAACGCAAGCTCGACATCTTTGCTCGCGGCCGCGAACTCCAACGCCGCTACCTGGACCTTAAGAGCTGCATTCCTTTCCTTCAAAGCATTTAGCTCAATAACTCTAGTGGCTTCCATAGCTTCAACATCCACAATTTGTCCATGGAGACGAATTGCCTTCGCGGCCTCAGCCTCTCTCAAAGACAGTTGTGCCTTCAAAGTAGCTATCTCCGCATCCCTTTCTTTCAACCAACCATCTTGCATCACACACTTATCGTCAAACTTTTTCCTGCTCCTAAGCTCGTGCTCTAACTGCAGCCTTATCTCTGAACTAAGACACGTTTGACGTGCCGTCCCAACATTGAACTCAACAAACAGCTCGTAATAGTCCATGCCATGGAGCTGAGAAAAAAGAACATGTCACATGCAATTTGGGGACATATGTTTGGTGCAGATTCTCCACATCCACATCTTGAGACACAGAAAAGGAGTCAGGGGAAACCTCTGCAACAGCAGTATAAAAAGGACCCGCGGTATCAAAATTAGGCTCACCTGTGGTAACGGAATCTGCGAAAGGAGTAGGCCAAACTAGTTCACTTCGTGCCTTAGGTACTAGGACAATAGGAATATCAGCAATAACCGTTGTAAAAATAGTTGCGGTCATTATTAGAGGATCCGGAATAACAGACCTGACAACAGAAGAAAATTCATCATCTGCGACATCCGCATTAAGATCATGAACAGAATCTAAAGAGATCACAAACCTCTCTGATGGATGCCTTGTCCGTATATCAGCACAAAAAATAGAGTCAGGGGTCACAAAGGATGTGATAAAAGGCACGGTGGCAACAACCGTAACACACCAGCCTCCACGGCAAGGATGCTGCGGTCAAACAACTCTTAGATATCACCAAGGGACTTTCCACCTATGCTGACGCCCGCATCCCCAGAGCTGCCATGATCATCCCTCACCTTCTTGGTCTGCTCAGCAATAGTAGCCGAAACCTCATCCTCCACAAGAACAATATTTTCCCCACCACCCTAAAGATTAGGAAGGTTCTCCTCGACATATTCTCCAGCACCAACATCAACATTAACATATTCTTCATTCACAACAACCTGACCAGCAGCCTGTACATTAGCACCCAACGGAACAACACGACCCCTGGTCAACTCTAACAATGGAACCTCTCTGATTCGCTGATAGTATATATATAAAATATATAAGAATCAAATCAATGATAAAAAGATTCCGGAAGAGATATTCCCGGGTCGTATGTCCCAACGAGGCTGCAATTGAAATATATCCTGGTTTGATGAGAAATTGAATGATGGAAACACTGATATAATTATAACTAAAATTAATTAAATAAAACTTAATTTAATCTACGGGAAACAAGTATAGGAAATGGGGATCTTAAAAACTACGGGATACAAAATTAGTTATAAGGAAATCCTAAAATTAAATCTAAATTAAATACGGGGAACAGAATAAGGTATCGGGAAACCTAAATACTAAAAATTAAGAAAATAAATGCTAAATTAAATTAAAAATCAAAATTAAATTCTAATTAACTTAACTTGAAAAATAAAGAAAACTAGAACTAAAACGGAGGTCGTTTGAATGTAAAACGAAAAGAAACGGTAAAACGTACCGGTAAAAACGGGTCTAAAACTGAAATTTAAGAAAAATTAAGCCTACACTAAATTTTATATTTTTCCTAGACACTAAATGACAAAAGAAAATTTTACAAAAAAGAAAAATATTTTTTTATTAATTTTTGGATTTTTTATGAATTTTTAAAGATTAAAAACTAATTAAAACTAAGAAAATAGAAAAAGACAAAAAATAAAAGTTATAAAAATTCTGAAAAAATGAAATTAAATAAAGAAAAAGTTAACAAATCTAAAAATATAAAAATGCCCAAATTTTACTGTTTATAATTAAAGTAATTAAACTAATTAATTTTAAACCTAATTTATATTAATTAAATTAAATAAACTAACTAAAGCTAACTGTTGTTAAAACTAAAGGACTAACAGTGAAAGGACACAAGGACAAACGGGGTAACAGGCTAACTAACCACAGGGACTAACAATGGTAACTTTAAAAGATGAAATTACACAAATGGTCCCTGAGTTGGACCCCGATTGCAAGGTGGGTCCAAAGTGCTTATTAGCAAAAAGCTAAAGAAGCAAAGTTGTAAAGGGGACTTAGGAGAACATTTTTCATAAGAGGGGCATAAGCTGAAGTGGGCTGAATAAGCCAGAAAAGTGAGCTTATGGGCTGACAGTGGCTTATAAGGCTTATGAGCTTATTTTCTTTTCTTTTAGGGCTTAAGCTCACAAGATAAGCTGGAAACTTAATTTTGAAAAAAAAAAAAAAAATAACTACTAGGGCCTAAGGGAGTCCTAATGATTAAGCTATGTCACTAAATAAGCCTAAGTAAGCTGAAATTTTAATAAGCTATGTCTTAACAGTTTTAAAAAAAAGGAAAACAGAAAAAAAATGAACTTAAGCTATAATTAACTAAGCTAACTAAGGAGTGAAGTTAAGCTTGAGAAAGTTGGTGTGTGAAGTAAAGAACAAGTTATTAAACTATACAGAAAAGCTATAAGATCCTAAGCCTATTAATGCAAAATAAGCTAAACAAGGGTGCTGAAATTGGTTTTCAAGCACCAGGGGAAGGTGCAATGCAACAGTGGGGGCTTTTTGAGCTTATTGAAATAAGCTCTCAAGATCTATTTTAGCCAAAACCCAAATACAAACAGATTGAAAGTGTGTATATTAAGCTTCTTATCAAAAGAGTGAGAAGCCAATGAAGGAGGATTACAACCGGCTGATAAAGGGGCTTAAAAATGGCATATCTCAAAAAAAATTGCAAAACCAACTTTGCTAAACTGTAATTTAAAGGGACAGCACAAAGGGTGTTGGTAACATAGGCTAGAAACAACAACAAAAGCACAACAAATGTGGTGCTTAAGCGCATAAGCAGCTGAGCCCTTTAAGCTCATTTTTGCTTATGAAAGATGAACAGAATATCAAAAGGACATAAAAACTGCTTTTCAAACTTAACAAAGGTGATTTAAATGGCAAAATGAAATCCACAACAACTCAGACCAAAGTTGGCTGAGTGCATTTGACTCCATGCAACAACCCTATATGACCCATTTTGGGTCAAAACCAAACACTCCCTTAATTTATAAAAAACTTTTTAACTGATTTTTTTGTGAAGAAAGGCTAAGGAAAATGATTACAAGTGAACTCTAATTACTTTTAACACATATTTAAACTAGTTAAACAGAATTAAAACAGCTTAAATGAAAAATAGAATTTTGACAAAATGCAATATCACAAAAACACTTAACTTTGATTAAAACTGAAAGTAATACAATGAACTCTTAAAAAGAACTGAGTACAATAATATTTAAAGCAAACTTAAGCAAAATTTAAACTAAGAAAGGTAAAAACAAGATGGATGTTGTTCGGCTTGGTCTTGGCTCTTTTATACTAGCTCTCAGCCTTCTCTTTTTGTTGGGATGTGCTAGCTGTGAGTGTAGAAGGCCTCACACTTAATCCTAGCCCTCCATTTGGTCTTCTCTTCATCTCACCATTCATGGGGATTTCGGGGTTGAGTGTTTTGCAAGTGGGAAGGGGTATAGGGAGCTGTGAGTGTGGGGAAAGGTGAGGGGTGAGCTGGGAGAGTGGTTGGGAGAGTGGTATTGCAAGAAAACGTGGGAAAAGGCTGTATGGTTTTTGGCGCCAAGTGGGTTGGGTTGCAGGGTTGTTCGTTTGGTTTAAAAGAGAAGAATGGGAAAGATGCAACACTAGTCCCCCATGTTTCTTCCTCTTTTCATTTTATTTTGGCCCGATTTTAGCTTATAAACATAGTTTAGGAAAGTGACCATGTTTCGGTCCCCTCCGTTTTATAAAAAGAAAACAAAGAAGGATTTTAAGTAATGGCAAATCAAGGTCCCTGTGGTTTATAACTAAAAAGAAAACTGCCATTTGGCAATTTTTAGTCCTTGTGTTTTATTTTTCTTCCCTCTTTTTGTTCTTATAAAACCACTTTTAAAAACTTGGCATCTTTGGCCCTTTTCCATTAATTTTCATTTTTAATTATAAAAAACTAAGTTTTTAAAATTTACATTTTATCCTTTGAGTTTTATAAAAAAATGTGAGTTGGGCTATTGGCTTGTATTGGGCCCAATGAGTGTGTCTGGGCCCAATAAGGGTTTAGGCCTGGTAATTGGGCTTTTTAAAGCCCAATAAGGTTATGAATTGGGTTTTGTGTGTACAATGGTGAATTGCTGTAACTCGGCTAGGATTTTGGCCTTCAAAGTCTTCACAGTCTTTTAAATGAACACAAATTGGCTGTTGTAAATGATTTGAGGGCCCATTTGGTCTTCCACAGTCTTCATCAATATACTATTGTGCTTTCCCAGTCCCATCAGATGGTTAGGATTGCATCCACCAGGTATTCTTCAGTATTGACTCCAACTTTGGCATTTTTGACATTGGCCTTGATTTTGTGCACAGTCTTTTCCATTCCATGCTCAGCTTTTGTCATTTTGGCTTGGTTTTCTGTCTTTTGTTGAAATCCACCTTCTGGCACAATACAAATGCAAAACAAACATATATTTGGCAGTTTTTGTCTGTTTTTGGTCATTTAAGCTCGTTTTTAGAGGTAAAAGATATGTGTAATTAAGCACTTATCAATAAGCATCAAGCATTATTTGATGCTTTATTAAATTCAATATGCCTTGATGACATTGTTGCACAAGGTCAAGCGAATACAGAGAATATTTTGAGAAAAAGAGACCATGGTGATGATAAAGACGAAGACCCTTCTACTGGACCAAACTAGGGTAAAAAGACCAAGAGGAGAAGAACCAAAGAGTTAGAGTCATCCAAGAAGACATCCACCACTAAGGAAACCTCCAAAGGTAACACTCCAACAAAAGGTTCAAAATCTGATAAGTCTGTGCATGCAGAAGAGTCAGTTGTTGAACCTACAGAAGAGGTGGTCATGGATGCTTCAAATGATGATGTGGTTAATGATGTTGGTCAACCACAAAGTGACCCTGCACCTACATATAATTGGTTCACACAACCTCCAAAGCCACCTACTCCGGATCCAGAATGAAAAAGGGAAAAGCAGTTGATGATAGTCAAGAGCACACTTGGTTTAATGATCTGCTACTGCTGAAAAGGATCCTCTTACATTTGATGAACTTATGGCCACTCCTATTGATTTCTCCAAGTTTGCAATGAATCGTCTGAAGATAGAACAACTCACTAAAAGAGCACATTAGTTTGGTCAAGTCCTACAACCTTCTGAAAGGCACATGCCAAAATAACATTGAGCTCGAGTACGACATGGAAGAATGCTATAAAGCGTTGTCTGACCAACTTGACTGGAACAATCCTGAAGGTGATCGTTTTCCCTTTGACTTGAGCAAACCTCTTCCATTAAAAGGTCGTCAAGGTTGTCTAACCATAGCTTGAGAATACTTCTTCAACAACGACCTTGAATATCTAAAATCATCAGACCCAGAGAAGAAGTATACTATGTCATTTACAAAGACGAAGGCTGCAAGATATGAGTTAGTGGGTATTGAAGATATGATCCCAAGCTTATGGAGTGAAACAAAAGTTGGTTATGACAAAGATGTTAAACGAGGAATTAAGCATTAGGACCCAAACGTCAGCTTTTCTACAAGTCTCAGATCAACAAATTCTCGAAGCATGATGTTTACTCAACCCAGAAGATTCTTAGTGTGGTCAGCGTGAAGGTTAAAAAATTGCATAGTTATGGTTACTTGGAAGAAATCACGGTGAGAAGATCTGATCGACAACTGTACACATTTAAAGAAGGTGACTTTGTAGATCTACACTTGAACGAAATTGAGGACATGCTCCTTCTTGCTGCTCAACACAAGTTATTCCAACTCGACAGAAGTGATATTGTTAACTTTGTGGTGGCTCTGCGTATGTTCACAAGAAGTCTCATCATCAAAAGAAGAGTTGAAGATGTTCAGCTTGGTGTAGAAAGTTACCAAAAGAAGCTCAATATCACCAAGCCCCGAAAAGACTTTCCTAGAATTTCAGCCAAGGAACTGTACACGCCATCATTTGACCCACCAGGAGTTGTCTATGAAGACTTGAATAAGAAAAATAGAGTTATGCGGGCTGATGAGCTCTACAAGTTTTCTAACGGGACACTCAAGTTAGTTCGTGACGAGCTTCATCACAGAATACTCAATTTTTTCTTGGGATTCAACAAAGAGATGTCTAGTAGAAAATGGTTGTTTGACTGACTTGGTGCTTACCGGTTTGACTCACTGAGTTGACCCGGGTCAACTTGGTAAATACCGAGTTGACTCAATCAGGGCGTATAACTCGCCTAGGCCATGGTGTATACTTCACCTAGGTTTTGCTTGTGGTATAAATCGCCCACAGAGTGGTATAGTTCACCCAAGCCCGGTGTATAATTCGCCCAACTTAGGTGGTATAAATCGCCTAACGATTTTTGGTATAGTTCACCCACACCTAAACGTATACTTCGCCTATTTCAATTTAAGGTATACTTCGCCTGGCAAAACATCAAAACGTACTTTTTGTCTTTTAGCAAAAAATCTAAAAAATGTCCTTTTTGGCTAAGAAGATGGATCTGAGATTCATATCATACCAGGACCAAAAAATCTTTAAAAAAACTATTTAGCCCAGAAACTAAGCTTTGAAATAAGCTTTTAACCATAAATAAGCCACGACCGAAAAGCACAAATAAGCCCCAAAAAGCTGCGAGATGTTTTTCGTTTGAGTTATACACCTTTTAAACAAGAAAAGCTTCAAGCTTTATGAATCACCTAAGCATAAAAGACCAACCCGTGAACAGTAGCTTATAAATAAGCACGAAATAAGCTGTTCTACACCACGAACACCCCGAATACAAAACTATGACAGATTTGAGTTAAAAAAATTAAGACCAACCAGACACAAATAAAACCGACCCAAGAGTATGTAGCCATGGCTATTGATACCAATTGAAAGAAAGTGAATCAAACTAAATGATAGTCATCTTTAGAGAGAGAAAGTAGAGGGAGAAACTAGTGTATGTAAAATGTAAGAAAAGTGAAAGTATACAAAAGCCTCAACCCCTCTATGGAAGCCATAAAGGGGTATTTATACCACAACACATTACATAAGAATCATATATTGACTATTCTAGTCCTTGTGTGTGGTGATATGGTAAACAGTGGTAATTCCGTAAATGTCATCACATAAAGTGAATTCCTAACAAAGAGTTTCTACTGTTAAAAGAGAATGGATAAATACAGAAGAAAGGAAAAAAATTGATTGGAGATCAAGATTACTTACATGATAAGTATTAGTTATTTATAGAATAGATCATAGATAATATTCTATATCTTAGGAATATATTATAAATCGACTAGGACTCTTTGATGTATAAAAGGAGGTACTAAGGAATAGAGTTTGATATCAATCAAAATTTAGAAATCTTTTGTTTTTGATATCGTTATAGCTTCAAGGTTTTGTAACCCTAATACTAGGAGAGTATTCGTATGATTTGTAATAATAATATTGGAGCTTTTATTGTTGAATTATATTGTCTTGTGTTACTGTTTCATTAAGAATTCTTCTAATATTAAAGATTAGATTCCACATAATCTTTAATACATTCACATAAAGTTTCTACTATAGTTGTGTTAGATTTATCTAATACAACTAAACCTTAAACACGCTTAAGGAATTCAATCTATTGAAGTGGGATCCAACAAGAGGTATCCTACATCATGGGACAACAAGTGGTATCAAAGCTTGTTGAGAAGCTGTGATCTAGAAGAACATGTTTGAATACACAAGATCTCTTTGCTAGAATATATGGATTCAGAATCTGCACATATGGTGGCTGCATCCAAGGTTC